>JAXQQM020073342.1:0-24646 GCA_034641835.2 Pinus albicaulis | reverse complement strand
TCTGATCAAAGATGGTGCAACTGGATGTCTGATCAAATAAGTAACTGAATCTCCAAGTACCAGATCATAAGAGGTGGATCAAACGGTACAATCACGCAACTCGGGGACCAACATATAAGATGCTGCTGTGCTGAACTGCAACATATAAGGTTGGACGGCATCATTGTCAGATACTGAAAGGACTTTCAAAAGTGAACCGAGACATGCTGATGCAACCCGAGGTCTTCACCGATCACGATGGCACAATTCTACACAATGGGAATAAATGAGTTGAAGTCGACCATGTGAGAAATCATTGGATTACCGGTCAATGATGTATACCATTAACCAATGCGAGACAACCCACCAATAATGAAAATGAGTGTCAAGGTGCCCCAGTACAATCTAACAAGTGCGAATAAATGAGTTGAAGTCGAACACTTGGAAGAATCTACCAATCAGGAGGCAATAATGAATCCCCACTGTCGATAGCGAAGAGTCTGCCACTGATGACTGCAAACCCTAAGGTACTGACAAAAAGACTCTAGATCTTGTTCCCAGAGCAATGAGTCGGAGTCGATGGGGAAAGATCTGCTGGAAGGAAGGCATTAAGGCATCCCACATCAGTCCAGCGCGAGTGTAACCCGCAGGCCAAGATTTGGAAGGAATCGGACGAAGTAGAGTGATGGAACCAAAACCAAAGTACGTTTCCGACATGCACAAGATGAAGCTAGCGCACGGAAGAAACCCTCTGAACCAACCAATAATGAAAGCTGACACAGAGGCGAGAAATCCAACGATAGGGTCAAATGGAAATCCAGGTACTGCACGAATCCCAAGTGTGATAATGTGTGCTGACGTCGAACACAGGGGAAACCACTCAGTCAAAGACCCATGATGATGATCAAATGCTAAGCACGAGGTCACCTATCAATGATGGAAATAGGCCCAAGGTGCGGCTCTAGGTTTGCTCTCAGAGCAATGTGTCGTAGTCGATAAGAGACAAACCCGCCAGCGAGAAGTCAATGAGGACCTTCTCAAACTAGCACGAGCAGAAGACCAAAACATCTGATGTGATAGAACATGATACTAACAAGACCGGGAAGGCCGACTAAATAATGAGTCAAGAGACACTGCAGAATGGCCGACTCAGGCTAAACTTCCCTTGAACAAAAGCACGACTCGTGATGACCATGGCAGTAAAAAGTGACACTGTATAAGTCTATTATGCAGGAGGCAAAACAAACTCTCCATATGATTGGAAGAGATAACCAACCGGGGGAGAAATGACAAGTGAAACATGGTAAAGGCTGAACCTAGGTCAAACTAGAACCATCCCAAATGAAGGAAATATATATAAATATATGTGCTTTGTTCAAGGGCGACAAACTGACTCTGTACTGCCATCAAAATAACGAAGATACATCCCGTTCCCGCTCTTTTTGTTATATTTGATTTTTTTGTCTTTTTCATATAATAAGCCTGAAAAAGAATAAAAGAATGCTATGTTACAATGGATAGAACGAGTATCAAGAAAGCAGATGCACTAGTTCCTGGGATTGGAACAATCCTATGCTCAATGCAAGGTGGCGAAAACTGGTCAGTGATACTCAGAGGAACGTTCCATCCATGGGTACAAAGGTGTCAAGTCGTGATAGCTAAGTGCATGCAATGGTTAACTTATACAGAAAGTCAAGGTCAAAAGTTGGCTTAAACATCGAGTCCAAATGAAGCCGGCTAAAGGCCAGGATAAACAAGTAGCCAATATGCAATGCAGTAATACAACTTAACGACACCGGGGAGCCTCTAGGGTAAAAGCCAGAAAAAATGATAAGTGATGAAGAAGAAGAATGAAGCTTCAACACATAAGACATGGCGGGACTAAAGAGGACTCCCGAGCCTACATAAAACGCAGCATGGGCAACAAGTGATAGCGAGGAACTAACTAGGAAGCCCATGTAAAGGAAGGCTCTACCATCAAATCATGATTAAATAATCGGCGAGTGAAATGGGTGTAATACTCATGACCTGATGGGATTGACCCTAAGGCAAGTGATCAGTATTGAAGCTAGAATGAAAGATGCAACGGAGAGTGATTTCCCTAACCTATATGCCAGTGAAGATCATATACCTGCCGTGAAGAGTCGGAAATCATGGATCAAAAATCGGGAAAAATCTCAAAATCGTCAAAATGTACCTAAAAACATACCAAACTGGGCACTTCCAAGCATTCGAGTTATGCCGCTTAAGATAGATTGAAAAAATGAGCATAAGGAATTTTTGCGAAAATTTTCAATTTTTTAGCCATAAATAGACAAATTACCTCATATTTGGTTCATTATTTCATTGCTGATTTGGAAAAAAGTGCTCTGGAGCAAAAAACTTCTTTCGTCAAATCAGGAACAACCGACCGTCGAAACGCGCCGAAACTTCAGGTAGGCTCCTTAATCATCCTGTTTATTCATTTTGTCTGTTTGGAATTTAAAATTAAATGATTTTTAGCTTTAAAACCCTTGCTAAAATATACGGACTTACGCATACGCGGGTTCATTGAAGGAAACTCGTGTATACACGCGACTGTGCAAAGGAAAAACCGCGTATGCGCAGGTCCGAATGCAAAAAAGCGTGGCTAATGCAAAATTTAATGAAATTTGACAGGATGATAATCTCATGGAGGGAATGTGAGCATAGCGCAATAGACCAAGAGGTCATGCAGGATCGCGCAACGCAAAATATCCTTCGGAATTGCGGATTGTTCAAATTCTTCAAGATGCCAAATATGAAAAGCAATGTGCGGTTGCTAGAAATGCTCGTAAATTACTGGGAACCAGATCATGATTGCTTCATTATTGATCAGATGCCAGTACGTATTGAAGTGGAAGACATATATTTCATTACTGGACTCTCCCAGAGGGGAGAACCAGTAGACTTACACGGGAAGCCCCTGGGAGGGTTAACCATGGAAGACTATGTCCACGTGTATTGCGTACCAGGTTCCAAAAAGGTTGGAACGCAGATTGCCTTTAAAGATGTGAGGGATTTGCACATGAAAATCCTCCTTTTCACCATCAGCAGAGTGGCAGGATCCGTCTCTCTACATCAGGCGTCCAGGATGCAAATGAGCATAGATGTAGAGTGTTTGACTCATGTTTATGATTGGTGCACAACCCTATTACTGAACATGAAACAACAGCTGACCTCTATTCACCAAGCAAAAACTAAACACTTTGGCTACGGTACCATTTTGACAACATTCTTCTTTGAGAAGATTCCAGCTTTGAGACCCAGAGTCATCTCTACTATCAGTAGCCCGCGGGACCCAAGAATTGCCCATTGGGCAAAGATGATGAAGAGACTGGGGGGTAGTGAGGTACCCCGGACCACATGGGATGATGAGTTCTTCCTTTGGTGGGGAGAATAGATCATCGTATTGGACAACTATCCCTATGCCGGGATGGACTTTCGTGGAGATCCGGATCTAGTTCTTCCACCAGGCACGGCATGGGGAGCAGTCGGTAAGTTTGCAAAAAAACATTTTTTGACTTATATGATTTTTTTGGATTTTTTCAAATATGTATGAAAAAATGAAAAACAAACATGTTTTTGATTGGATTCATAATGACTGACAATTAAAAATGATCATGTTTCAGATGTTGGACCAGTTCGTCCTGAGGGCCTACTGCGCCATAAGCGCCGCAGAGGTGAAGCAGATACTGTGGATTCAGATAGAACCCTCCAGGCCGTGCAGAGAAACTTGGAGGGATTAACCCGCCAAATCCCTATGGCTACCGTGGAGGATCTACCGGAAGCCATCCAAAGACGGGTGGTAGGAGTGCCCCGAGACTGGGTTAGACTATTCCGCCGAGTTGCCACTGCAATTACGTTCTATAGGAACACAACTTCTGGGCAGGGACCCCAGGAGTAGACAGATATTATGTATTAGATGACTGTATATTATTTTTTGAGACTGAACATGATGGGGCATAAGCCCAAGTTTTGTACGAGATTATGGATCCAAATTTGTTTTTTTCCTCACACTGCAATGATTATTATGTCATATTTGATGTGATGATATATCGACCAAATGTGCTGATGTTTTTGATGATTGGAAATTTAATAAAGGAATGATTACTATGCCACCTAAATGCTTGATTAACATACTGAGTTTAAATAAAAAACCAAATTGTCACTGAGAATGAATGAACGTTAAAAATAGAAATGACCTTTGTAAACAAATGCACTCTCAAGAATAATCTAATGAAAATGTGATTCAGTAATTCATGATAAGAAGAACATCAGAATATCTACTAATAAGTTCAAAGAAATTTACCAACGAATCAACACCTAAAGATATTGCCTCCGAGAGTAGATAAACAACTGCAGTGTATTCTGCTATGTTATTGGAAGCAGGACCAATGCAGACCCCTCTTGATACTAACAGCTGACCAGATGGATAATGAAGCACCCAAGCAGCGGAAGCTAAGTTCCGGGTGTGTCTACTAGCACCATTGGTGAAACCAAAATGACTCATGACATCCAACACAACCTGCCAAAGCAGATCAAAAACATCACCAACTCATCAAAGATCGAAAATCAACCAGATATGTACAAAGAAAAAACTACTATATACAAAAGCAACATGCCAGGCCGAAGCCTAGGCATAATATTTCTTCAAATAGAGCCCATTTCGGGGCTCCGGCAACTCGTTCCCTTCGAAATCAACCAAGGTATACGCTCCTTTCTTAAGGACTTTTTTAACGATATAGGGGCCATACCACATAGACTTAAACTTTCCTGCCCCCAGGGCATCCTTTTCTTGGGCATAGACCAAAACAAGGTCGCCTTCCGAAAAGACCCTAGGCTTGACCGCCTTATCGTACTGAACCTTTACTCGGTTTTTATGTGCTTCATTCATCGTGGCGGCATCTCGACGCTGCTCATCGAGATGTTCCAGATGAAGAAGCCGTTCTGCCAGACTGGAAGTGTCAGGAAGAAGCTCAACAGCTAATTTAAGAGAAGGAATATCGCATTCAATAGGAAATACAGATTCCACCCCATGCACTAACTGAAAGGGAGTAAAGCCAGTTGCAGTTTTCACTGACATCCTGTATGCCCAAAGTGCAGGATATAGCATAATATGCCAGTTAGATCTATGTTTATCAATTTTCCTTTGAAGAATTGTCTTCAAGGATTTATTCACGGCTTCCACTTGCCCATTGGCCTGAGGATAATATGGAGATGAATGCTCCTGCCGGAAACCCAATTTGAGAGCCAACTCAGCCATCATACTATTCTGAAAATGACTGCCATGGTCAGTGACAATCTCTCTAGGAATACCGAAACGAGCGATAACCTGGTTGAATAGGAAAAGAGCTGCAGTCTCACCATCGTTCCCAAAAGTAGGCATAGCCTCGACCCACTTCGTAAAGTAGTCTACTGCTACGATAATGTACTTGTGACCTTTTGCCGAAGGCGGGTTACAAGTAGTATAATCCATACCCCATTTTGTAAAGGGTCCGACAGTAACGACTGGAAAAAGCGGAGCTGGATGAGCGCGCATTTTTCGAGTATATACCTGACACGGATGACACTTCTTGACCGATTCAATACAATCTTTGAAAATCGAGGGCCAAAAGTATCCAGCACGCAAAATCTTTTGGGCTGTAGCAAGCCCAGATAAATGACCCCCACAAGCTCCACTGTGAGAATCATTGAGCACAGCCTCAGCTTCTTCAAGAGTTAAGCAACGTCTTAGGATTGAATCAACCCCTCGACGGTATAAAGCATCACCAATAATCAAATAATTCTTGGCCAAGTGACGCAGCTTACGATGCTCATCTTTCGAAAAAGTAGAGGGAAACTTCGCAGTCTGGAGATACACAATGATATCCCCATACCAAGGATCCTGTGGAGAGATTAGAAACAAGTGTTCGTCCGGAAAGGACTCATCATAGATCATCTCCTCTCCACAGGGAAACTCAGAGATCAATTCTGCAAAAACTAATGACTTCTTGGATTTGGCAGACATGAACTCAAGATCAAATTCCTATAAAATCACAATCCATCTATTATATTTGCCCCCAATCACTCGCCTGCTGAGGACAAACTGAAATGGATTGGCAGCTGCCAAGACATAAGTTTTGCGAAGAATAATGTAATGCCGGAGTCGCTGCACAGCATGAACTGCTGCTAAGGCTAATTTTTCTATCGGAGTGTATCGAAGTTCAGGTCCTACCAGCCCTCGACTAAGGTAGTAAATAACATGCTCTGCAAGAGCATCATCTTCCTGAACCAGAACCATACCGATGGTAGATTCTGCTGTAGCCAGATACAAAAGAAAATCTCTGCTATAATCAGGTGGACTCAGTAAAGGAGCAGAGGTCAATGCCTTTTTCAAAGCATCGAACGAGCGTTGAGCGTAGTCGTCCCAAAGAAAAGGAACTCATTTCTTCAACAGTCTCATATATCCCTTTGTAATCTCAGCATAATTGACGATAAATCTCCGAAGAAAATTAGACTTCCCTTGAAGACTTTGAAGCTGACGAATTGAAGACGGGGGAGGCAATCGAAGTATTGCCTCAACCTTGAAGGGATCTACCCTTATCCCTTCCCTAGACACAATGAATCCCAATAGCCGACCGGATGTAACCGCGAAAACGCACTTGTTCGGATTCAATCGAATTTTATAAAAATGACATCTTTCAAATATTTGCCAGAGGTGACCAGGATGATCCATCCTCTTTCGAGAATGAGCAGCTAAATCATCTAAGTATGCCTCAATAATCTTCTTGATGTCGTGGAAGGCGTAAGACATGGCCCGCTGAAAGGTAGCCCCAGCATTTTTAAGACCAAAAGGCATCTTCTTATATGCAAACGTACCCCAGGGACAAATAAAGGCAGTCTTATGTTGATCTTCAGGATGGATAGTAATTTGATTATATCCGGAAAAACCATCCATGAAGGAGAAAATCTCATTACCGGCACACTCGTCAATGATCTGATCGATAAATGGTGTGGGGTAATTATCTTTAGGACACGCTTTATTTAGGTCTCTGAAATCGATGCACACTCGAATCGTTCCTTGCTTTTTATCTATGGGAATGGGGTTTGAAACCCATTCAGTCAGAGGAACAGGGAAAATGAATCCCGCCTTAAGCAGCTTTTCAACTTCAGCTTTGATAGCTGCTGCCTTCCTAGGATTGACCAGACGAAGTTTTTGCCTGACCGACTTAGCGTTTTCATACGTCTTGATCTCATGCTGGAAAATAGATGGGTATATGCTAGGCATTTCCTCATAAGACCAAGCAAATACATCCCTATACTCTTTAAAGAGCTCGGTGTAGATTTGAATCTCTTCACGGGAACATTCAACTCCAATGAAGACATTCTCAATGATATTGGGATCCCTGGAAATGTTCACCGGGATAGTAGGAGAGATCACAGCCATGTTCCCTTCAGCATAAACCTGTGTTGGTGCCAAAGGGTTCAAGACTAGGTGAACAGGACCAGGAGACTGAGGACTTGGAAAACTAGTTTCAACTTTGTTCAAGTCAGGTAGGAAGTAAGACCGATGATGCAAATCATCCCACGGTCTATCTATACCAGTCATGGCTTCTAGGATTGCCTCTTCAGATGGAAGAGTGGTATCAAGGCAATCCTGGGCCGAAGAAGAACTAAGCGTCCAAGCCGGGGCCACATCACCATCCAACTCTTCCGGTGAAAGAGGAGCTGGAGTAGATTCTGCAGTGTCAACAATAGACTGATATGCAATCTTAGCTGCAGAAATCGGAAATGCCATTCCACCCACTTGACCTTCCGCTAATGTGGCAGTAGGGGAAGGTAAGGTCCAAGGGTCCGAAAAATAATGAGTTCGAAAGAACTCTCTTCGAAGGGGAGCCTTGGAGGATGAAATAGCATTAATATGCACCGTAGGAGGAGGAAGATCAAAAGTACCCATCAGGGAAGAATACATTCCAACTCCTAGATTCTCAACAGGCGCCTTAGTATTATCCAACTTAGGAACGGATGAGTCAGAAGGCGCATTCAGGTCTACTTGAGGACAGTCCAGTTGATCCACTGTAACGATCCTCCCTTCGTGGGGAAAACATACAATTTGAAATAATGAGGATGCAATGGCATCCATCTCATATATCCAGTTCCTCCCCAACAGAAGGTTGTAGTCCAAGGCTGCATCCACTACCTCAACCTCTATGTTGACAGTTTTGCCCCCAACACAGATGGGCAAAGCCGGGACAATACCATGGGGTCTGTGAGAATGACCATCGAACGCAGTAAGAACAGTGCTAGATGGAACAACTTTGGGAGATCCAAGTGTCTTCCAGCATGCGAGAGACATCACGCACGTGGAGGCACCCTCATCAACAACCGTTCGAAAGATATTACACTTCCGATACGACGATTTAATATGAAAAGCCATGTGATGAGGAAGTCTCTTCTTAAAATTAGTCATATCAAAAGTAATCAGAAGAGAATTTTTCGGATCAATAGCCCCAATGGCAGTGAGAAAAGCACTGCGCTGAGCCGGACAAGACTGGAGTACCTCTAAAGCCGACATAGCACAAGGACTCTGCGCCAGATCTTCCACAATCGAGTAGTTCTGGGCAGCCCTAGCATTTGGATTAATCGTTGACCGCTTAGAAGATGCTTTGGGCATCCGAGGCATAGACTCAATAGTAGGCTTCGTAATGTGAAGCGGCTCAGTAGCATCAGGAACTTCCTTAGCTTTCAAAGACTCTTCTCCGCCATAATCACAGGATCTCGTAGCGATATCCGCGTGAGCACTCATCATAAAAATGTTCGATGGAATTTCCCCTTCCTGGGTGCCCCCAGAGGAAGCCCCAGGATTTTGGTTCGCGCCAACAACTAATTGCTGCCCTTGGGGAAAAGGGTTTGTTAACACAACCTGGGAACTAGAAGAACCCTGCTGGGATAACAGGCGCTGAGCATCCTGAATTTTAGGGCAAAGGTGTGTGAGATGGTCTCCAGCACAAAGCTTGCATGGAAACTTCACTTTCTTTTTCTCCTTTTGACCCTCACCAACACGCTCGTTGGTTTTATTTTCATTGCCCTTCCCGTTCTTGCCCTTCTTCTTGTTATTTCGTCCCTTCTTCTTCCCATCGGATTGTTGATTTCCTTTGGGATCAGAAGCTTGGACATCATTTATGGACAAAGACTGGGAAGGTGATGAATCAGCAGGCACAGCCTGACCAGAAGGAGCAGATTGTAAAGACAACTGCTGCAGTTGAGAAAGCAGGCTGGCTGCACCACTATTGACCGATCCGACAAGCCCATCACCATGCGGACCAGGTTTAGTTTTCGACAAATCTAATTTGGAGCGAGGAGCATTGGGAAAATACTTATAAAGTACCCCAGACTGAGAATAGATCAGTTCTAACTGCTGGGCCCTAAATATGGCCTGCTCCTCGGAAAATACCCCAGATAGGGATACATCCTTTGAAATGTCTGACTGAAGCGATTTCAAAACCACTCGAGAAGGAACTCACCTGGAATATGGGCTTTGATAAGCCTCTTCCTTCTCCTCCATTCCTGAATATGATCAGAAATGTGAGTTGCCTCATCCTGCTTAAAATTAGCCAAGAGTTCGGTCCCAGCCTCATATCTGACAGGCAACTGAAAATGGTTTAGAAATGTGACAGCCAGTTCTCCAAATGTGGCGAAACTGCCCCCAGTGAGCTCTATATACCATTTGGCAACATTTCCAGTTAGGGTGCGTTGAAATAATCTCAACCTAATCGAGTCATCGATCAGGGAGTTCGAAGAGCACCATAAGTGGAAAGTGGTGATGTGGTCCGCCGGATCCTCTCCATTCTTACCTTCAAACTTTGGAATGTCTGAAGGAAGTTTGGTCGGGACCGGAGGCCACCCCGGACTATAACGAATCGGGTCATTAGTCAATTTCGACAAATCTGGCAAGTTTAACATTGCCAGAAAAGGTAAGCGAGGCGGAGCCTGAGGATTCCATCCTTGATGGGATGGATTCCCAACATTCTGAAAAGAATAGCCTGGATTTGATGAGGCACCAGGCTGCCAGAAAGGACTCGTAGAAAACGGAGAAGAACCTCCTCCCCACGTCGAGTTACCAAAGCCCAGACCAGTTCCCCCCGCTGAAGTGTTAAATGAAGAGGAGAGCCCCTGATAGGGGTTCCAAGCATTAGACAGAGGAGAAAAGGTCTGATAAGAACTCGATGAAGGGAAAGAAGCATTCCCTTGATGACCTGCGAAGAACTGATTCCCTGCCCCTGCTGTAGTAAATACAGGGTTCCATCCTGTAAAAGTAGTCGAACTTTGCCCCCCAGACCAAGGGTTGAAACTCTGGGTCTGGGACGTAAACGGAAACGACCCTAAAGAAGGATTGGAACTAGGAATGTGCCCAGTCCCAAAGGGGAAACCCTGAAAAGAAGCTGTCCACTAGCCATGTTAGACATGGGCGTAGATCCAGCTGAAGCAGCGGAAAAGGAAAAAGAGGGATTCCCACTAGAGGGCATCCCTGAACAGAAGGGACCAGAATGAGAAGCATGTGCTTGGGTGAAACCAGAGCCAAACACAGTAGCACTAGAAGCAATTGAAGATAAAGCAATAGTGCCCCCTCCTTCAATAGAAGCAGGGGTTTGAATGCCTGCAACACTCACGGCAGAAGCCACGTTCCCAGTCGTGGCCATCGAAAGATATGAATGATACGGAAGATCTTCCGGTCTCTCAGACTCAGGTCCGATGTACTGAACAACGAACGGATAGTCAGGAGGAAGAGGAGATGGACCTGTAGCAGGAGGCTCAGGTACGTCTTCAATTTGAAAATCTTCTTCCTGAGGAAACAAAACTCGCGAGGTGAGCGGAACGCTCCTCTCGGAACCGACACCAAAATCAGCTACGAAACCTTCAGACCTTTGTGGAGGATCTCTCTCCACTGCGTCAGACGCCACAGGGTGGTAACCACCTGCTAAATCACTCCTACGCCTTCTCGAAGAAGGCTCTGAAATCTCGGGAGATAACCCCTGGATTCTCCTCGATCGTCGAGGCGCTTGATCAGCCACTTTTATAAATTTTATATTAGACTCAAAAAATTGAAAAGCTAGGCAAGCTAGGAAGGCATACCAAAGCCAAAATCCCCCCAGAGATACAACAAGCAACAAATTTCTCCAAGTATTTTCCTGCCCGGGGTGGGATGGAGTAGAACTGACACCGTAACATGAAAGCGAAATATAGGACTTCCCGGCATGTACCGGGGATGTGATTAGAGCCTTAACAACCAGCGAAGGCACGAACAGTTACGCCGACCTCCCCAACGACGCCCCGCGGCTCGTCGGTCTCCAAGCTTCGGCGGGCACCCCCGTGGGCATCGTCGCTCAAAGTGATGCGATCGTCCGCCTCACGTACCACAGTATTCCCCCCGCAAATACCCATGTGGAACCTAGGAGTGGCAACTATGGGCACCAATCCGCATCGTGCTTCTGCTGAATGGGTTCCTGAGGTCGGGTCTGGCCTTAGGAGAGGGGGTATCCCTCTTCTCAGCCTTCACTTCCCCTCGCGCTTGACTCTCGGATGAGAGCTTTCCCAGTCCACCTCACTGAGTTGGATTTCGCTCAATTAATCAACTTCTATGTTTGTTTGAGCGGCCTTGGAGAGTTAACTCTCCACTCACCTATTCCAAGGCCCTACAACCTAGCTAGTTGGTGATCGACACTTAGAAAACTTGCTAGTTGATTTTAGATTAAATCGCTTATTTTAATGGCTGTTATGTTAAGTCACAAGGATATGGAGATGAAACGTATGGTGTTTTTGACGCAAAAGAAATTAATAAAAACTTAACTACATGCAAATGCAGTTCTTTGTCTTTCGATGAAGAGCAAGCTCTATACAGGTTCTACGAGACTAAAAATTGTATTTTTTCTTTTCAAATAGCAGACTCACACTCACAAAAACTATGAAATTGACTAAATGATTAAATGCACCTAATGCAAATCACTACAAGCATGTAAATCCTAAGATGCAAATCTCTTAAAGCAGAGTGAAATTCCCAAAAAGTCCTTCAGTTTTAACTCTTCTTTGGTTGCCGAAAAAGCTAGTTCTCGAAATCAAGAACTCTTAAAATGAAGACACCAAGAACACTTAAAAACAAGAAGAAGAAATCAAATGACAACTCCTCCTCACGATCAAGCCAAAAACTAAAAGCAAGAAACCTCACAAAAGCTTCAAAAGTTATGGCAAACGAAAATGAAAATGCAACAACAAAAGAAAATAACAAGTGAAAATGTTTTTTAAGCCTTTGAAATGCAAAAACAAAAAGCAAAGCAAATGTTTTTTGAGCTTTTTTGTTTTATAAAGAAAGAGCTCGAAAAGACCAAGCAAAACTATCAAAATCCAAACCAAACAAGACCGAATTTCAAGCACAAACTTCAACAATGCTCCCAAACCTTATAAGGCTAACTCGTAGCAAGATCAATAAGAGCAAAAGAAGACCAGAAAACTCAGCCACTCAGCCTAGACAAATAGTGCAAACTTGTCGCAAACAAAGACTCCAAAGAAGCAAGAAAAGCTCTTCAAAAGTTGCAACAAAACCTAGCCTATGGAACTCAAGAAAACCAATCAAAAACGAAGCAAAAATCGCAATGTGAAGCACAACACAAAGATAGGAGCGAGTCAGTGAGCAGAAGCTCTCTGTTCTGATAAAGCAGAACAACCAAGAATGCTCAGAAAGCGATCTTGGAACTCAATCCAGAAGTGCCAGCACCAGAAACAACACTTTGCCAAAAAGACTAGTTTTCAATCAAACGAAAGAGAGAAAATACAAGAAACCACTTCCTTCACAATCCAGAGAGTACAGAGACCCTGTAGAAACAGGTCTCCACAGCCAGAAAGGACCAAAAAGTCAAGAAACCCAAAAATTCAAAATCTGCCTAGGTATACACTACTTCACAGTTATGCAACCAGTGTGCATACGCGTCTGTGCTAAGGGAAACTCGCGTATATGCGGGTCCCTTTAGAAAAACATGCGTGTATACGCGACTGTGTGCAGAAAAAAGCGCGTATGCAAAGGTAAATAATGAAAAAAACAAAAAGGACAAGCCTGGAAAAGAAACCAGGACTTCAAACTGACTGAAAGAAAGTAAACTGGACTGCAAATGAAAGTTAAAACTGTCGGCAACCTACCAAACAGCTGAAACAACCCAACAGGAGAATCACAAGAATGTGATCCCCAACGGAGTCGCCAGTTCTGTTTCGGGGAATATCACCCTAGAGGTTCGTTGGGTTACAACCTCCACAGAGCAGGGGCATGCTACTTAACAGAGACTCACACAACCATGCACGTTCATAAAAACTAAATAGAGTAGAATGAGAAAGTTACCCGTAGGTCCTACGGTTGAAGAAGATCCCGCAGGGTTCAAACCCCCAGCAACCGTCCTTCCTTCTTAACCTGAAAGACAAGAAGAAACAAGCACGAAGAACTGGTTGTACAGCATATATCTACTCTAAATGTTAGTGAGATTCATATAAAACATTAAATAAATCATAATGAATTCTTAAATAACAATTTTCACATACATATAAGCATACACTAACACGTTTATTTCGGGAACAGCATGGTACTTCTGTATTATAAATAGCATGTACAAAAGTAACGAGTGGAGAGATCACCTGATCCTTCCATGGCCTTCGCAGACCGTCGTCTGGATCCGTCCAGCCCTTGCCTCGCTAAGACTCCTTCCAAACTGGTGCATACGAGATGACATATAGGGAGATGTGCATCTCAAGGAAACAAGGGTTTCCTATAATGAACTGGGAAAGTGCAGGAGGCACGGGGAATCAGACTTGGATAGGGAATACCAACAGAGTATAATATCAATAATTCTCTCTCCCTTAGGCCATACACATGAGGGGTTTTTATACTCCCTCCAAGTAGTTTCAACAGTTGGAAACAGTTGGCCACGTGCTGGGGTGGTTGAACTACCTGAGTAACCATCAACCCAGCCCGAAAATAGGGAATTTTTATATATTTTTTCATAATTTTAATGGCATACGCGGAAAAGTGCAGCTGGACTCGCGTATACACGCAGAAAAGTACGGGCATAGTCGCGTATGGGGATTTTTACACTATTTTTAAGTGAATTTGTCCAAGTCTGTAGGAATGGGTGCCCAAAACCATCAAAGCAATCATGAATCATGTCAAGGTGAGAAATGATGCTATAACAGATTTTCATGAAGGGCTTATAAAATTTCCTCATCCATGAACTCATCATCTTCATAAAAATTCTCTAAATATTCAATAAAACTAACACAGTGCTTACATCAGTCTTTGACTAGCAATAAGGAGGGATGACACTCTTCATACATCTCATAAAATGCAACATGGAAATTAGCAAGAGAATATAATGAACCGTTTGGCAAGCTTTCATACCAAGACCATGATTTTCCTTCCAAAGTGGTCATAAACATCTTCATGAGACAATCCTCAGGGAACTAAACCTTAAGACTGTGTACATGCATATGGAATCTAACCAAATGAAGAGCAACATTGTCTTTCTTTCCATCTTTGAATATAGGAAGATCAGTTAGCCATTCAACCTTTGGCATATGAGTTGAAAAACCAGGGATATGAGACCGATTCATAGGGCCATACCTGGCATTTATTCTTGCAATGGAACTCATTATGAAACTTCATCAAGCTACTAATCTTCAAGAAGTGGAGTCACCTTCCAATTTATTATTTGATGTGTGGAGTCGCTAAGGTAGATGTAGCCTCGAAAAGCTTCTTGAGCTCCTGCTACCTTCAGAAGTTCAACTTCAAAATCTCGGGAAAGTATAATATTCAGGCTCCCAGCAAATGCACCAAAATGTCATCAAAAAATAAGACCTGATAGGCTACCAATCAAGTTAATCTCATGTAATTGTTTCAGACCAATATTTTGATTGAGGCTTAGCCTCCTCAACCTGAGAGGGCTCTCTCAAGGGTTTATGATATTTGATAGAAATATAGATGGCTAACTATATGTGGGGTAAAAGAAGATAAATGATATAAATTGGTTGTAAATCACATTAGCAAGTGAACATTGGGCTTATGAAGTCATAATAGCTTCAGAAAAACCAAACAATCTACCTAGCATGGAAGTCAAGGCATATCAGAGTTCAAGTCAAGGAATACTCATGTGAAACTGTAAAAAAAACACAATTAATTTGTCTATGAAGGAAGTTAGAGCATCAATGTTGAATTATGAGTAACATAAGAAAAAACCACTACAATATGATATTAAAAATATGCCATCATAACAAGAACATATAAGAACTCTTCATGAATCTTGAGTTGGCTAAGTAGAAAACTATGTATTAAGCTGAAAACAGTCACTTACAATAAACACAATATTTTTGCTAAAAAATGGCCAACCCTTAGATTTTTGACTTCTTCATCTTTTATAGACCATTTACAACATATTATAACCTTATCCTCATCTAGATACATCGAATTTCTACTTTGTGACACCTTGCCTAACCATGTGACATGGTATTTATTACAAAATGACAACTGCAAACCTAGTGAACAGTCCTATTACAAATATGACTCAATCTCATTAAATATACTCATAAAAACCTTATCTAAGCTATATTACATTATTTTCCAACTTTATTCCCATAATTTCAAATCCAACTGATAAGCTCCAACACTTTATGACCTCAATGCTGATCTCCTGCAAACTAGGAAACTATCCCCTGTTTTCTAGGCTTTCGATTCTTTGTGTTCTTGGGACACTTTAACCATCATGAATGTAATGTCCCTACTTAGCCTTAGCTAAGAGGAGACATTAAATTTTTATTTAATTTATGTTTTATGAATAAATGAATAAAGGAGGACATTTAAAACTCCTAATAAATCAATTCCCATGTGAACAAAGACAAATTTGGGCTATGTAAATAATCACTTGCAGGTGTTGAGCCAAAGATTGGGTCCACCTTGACCGAATCAACTGCGCTGTCTAGGCTTAATGCATCTCCAAGAGGGACTACGCAGTTCTAGAAGGGAACCTCTAATGTGAAGAGGGGTGACTCATCAAAGTGGTTTAGGGTTTCCAAAGACTTTCTCATGTTATAAAAAGGAGGAGAAGACACAAGAAGAGGTTGTTGATGAATTATATTTCTGAAGTATTTGTCTGCTTAGACAAATACCATTCTCTGATGTTTAGTGGAGGATTGTGTCTGGAATTCCTGTTTAGGAGTTTCATCTCTTCCCTTGAGGATCATTGGAGGATTTCTTTACTGAATTTGGCCACTATCTGGTTTGAGACCAAGCTCTATCTTCCATGAGTAGCACTGGCCCATTGAGGGTTTTGCAGCTGCTATCTTTTGTAGCAAGTGGCATTCTAGATCTGCTTAGATCTAGTGGTTTTTGAGAGGCTTTCTCTATTGGAGAGTGTTATTCAGCCTCCAAGGAGTTAGCTGATCTATATTTTATATCAGATATGTACTTCCATTCCATGTATTCAATCTCCTTCACCCTCTGTGCAGTTTCTGCTTCATATTGTGTTATTTTGTGAGAGGGCTTTGTTATTTCAGTTTGCTATCAGTTTGGAGGAAGATCTCTTGGTGTTAGGCTTGCCTTCCCCTGGTGATCTGTGGATTGGGTTGCTGATACATGTCTTTAAAGATCTGATCTATTTCAGTAATAAAAGTTATCTTCAGAAATTTATGGGTTTTCTGCAACACAGTATATTGTAATTCAGATCTACAACTTAATATGCAGTATTTTGATGTAATTCTAATTGGATCTTGTTCTTAAAGTCTTGTAGCGTCCAGATCTGTATTAGATATGATGTTTCATCTATAGATCTGTCATAGATCTGAAATTTAATGTACAACAGCTGAACCATCTGGAAAATAACGGTGTCTATGTGATTCTGCAGTTTACTTCTAGTTGCAGCTCTCATTTCTGAAGGGATCTCGCCCTAGTTATTTTTGTAATCAGTTGTAAAGGAAATAAAATCACTTGTAAATCTGATTTACTGATATAATACTGAAGTATTAGATCTTTTTCTGACCTCCTCTGATTTTCAGTCAAATCTGCGCAATTCTAGTAGCTAGGGTTTTCAGGTTGCAGCAACTTATCTCTTTGGCTGATTTCTAGCTAGTCTTGTTTCCGGGAGATCTGTTTAATGTGCTTAAACTGATTTGTTTCTCTTGAAATTGCATATATATGTCACATACAAATTGAATGAGGGGATCCCAGCACTGATATTCATTTTATTTGCTCAGATTTTCTTATACAACGTTTTTATTGAAGGCCTTGTTGAGATTCCTGAATTGGGATTATTCCAAATTCTATAGGTAGAGTCTACATTTGGCCAGGTAGCCTCTGGTTCTCATCCTCTTTTCAGAGGTGACATAACCATTAAATGCCTTTTTAGTCCATCTTTGACATAGAATCTTGAGAATCCCCAAAAAGGGACATTACAGTGGTATTGGAGCTCCACTCTTGGCACAACCTGTGCTAGCATTGGAGCCAAAGTCATGCTGCATTCCAAAGATGAAGATCCTCTTTCTGAGAGGGAGAGGAGATACTAGAATAGAAGTCATAGGAAGTATTACTATACTACTGTTGACCTTGACAAGGGTCAAGACAAGGGGAAAGCCCCCGAGTTGAATGATAAAGACAAGGAGGCAGAAGAGTTTGCAAAAACTCTCTTGGAAACCATGCAAGATCTATCCAAGGAGATAAAGGAGATGAGGATAGAAAGGATGAGGGAGTCCCTTGGAATACTCCATCAAGGAGAGAGTTCTGAGATGTCTCAGTTTAGGACTGGTCCACCAGTGAGCTTGCCACAAGCTCCAAAGATGCTCTACAATGCCTACCTTATTGGCTGTAGAGAATGAAGGGCTTCAAGAGTCAACCTCTTTGGAAGGCTACTTTGCAGAATATGATTCACAAATTCAAAGGTTCAAGGATAAATTGAGCTTTCAATATTTCTGCCATCTCAAGGACCAGAGGAGGTCATTGCAGCAGTATAGAGATGGAGGTTTCCTTCATGGGAGGCACCACACCATGGGCAGGTTCTTCTTGCCTAAGTTTGATGGATCACCCTCTTGTTCAGCTAAAGCAAGGGTGGAAAATTTTGACATCTACTTCCAGCTGAATAAAGTGCCTGAAGCAGAAGCCATTAAGATTGTTGCCCTGCATTTTGATGGAGAAGCCCACAACTGGTGGTTTCATGGACTTTCTACATTGGGGCACAACAATGTGACCACTTATGTTGAGTTCACTAGGATACTAGTGGAAAGATTTGATCGGAAGGATCCGGAGGCCCCTTTCATCAGCTTAGCAAAGCTTAAGCAGACAGGAGATGTTGAAGCCTATATCTCTAAATTTTTGAGGCTATCTGTAATGGTTCCTGATCTTTCAGTTGCAAGGAGATTCTACATGTTCATAGATGGCTTGGAAGAACCTTTGCATGGGTTGGTCAATTCTACCAAACCCACCACTCTGCATGATGCCATTGAAAGAACAAGAGATCTCCAAGATGCCTTTCCAAGGGCAAAGGCAACCCTTCCAAGCAAAGTCACTCACTCTTCTAAAGGGAAGGAAGGGAAAGCTGCTCCACCCAAGGAGAGCTCATAGAAAAATATTCTTGACAATGATCTCCGGAGGGAGTTGAGAAAGAAGAAATTATGTTTCACTTGTCAAGAATCATGGGTGCCGAGACATAGATGTGCTGTTGGAAGAGAACATTATATTGAAGTCTTTTCTGATTGTGAGGAGGAGGAAGGCAATGATGGACCTAGGAGAGGTCACAACGTTGGTGATGATGAGGAGGAGGATCCATCATCATCTAGAGAAGAAGAGGGAACATTTTCTTCAACCAGTGGGACTGTTGCTTCCTTGAGAGGAGTGCCCAAATATTTGACTCTTAGAGTGTAGGGTTCAGTTATGAACCAAAGAGTATCTATTCTTATTGACAGTGGGGCAACCCAAAAATTTATTGAGGCTCACTTTGTGTAAAGGAGAGGGATCCCTACTGATACTTTTGATGGGTTCTCTGTTTTGGTTCCGGGAGATAGAACTATGCAGTGCATGCAGTATGTTCCATCACTTTCTGTGACTATGGGGACCTACACTTTGGAGGACCACTTCTTTGTAGTGGACATACCAGACACCAACATCATATTGGGTGTCCAGTGGTTGATTACTTTGGGAAAAGTCACCACTAATTGGAAGGCCTTGTAGATGGAATGGGTGGATTTGAATAGTGGGAAACAACAAGTAATTCAAGGCATGCACACCTACCCTTTAGTTGATGTATCTACCCACACAAAAAAGATGGATATGTGCAGTGAGGAAAAGGATATCATGGTTCCTTCTCTCATGTTCATGAGATTTTTGCAAGGGAAATTCCTAAATCATGGCAAGCCTCTTGGGGTGCCATTAGATTCTGTGGGGAAAGCTTCACCAAGTTCTGAAACAATGGAAGAAAGAGTCACAACATTGTGGGAGGAAGCAAAGAGGAGGATCAGCCTTCCCACACAAAATTTTGGCATGCATGATGCGAAAGGAACAAGCAGCAACAAGGAAAGAACCACCATAGATACATCTATAGTGTTGTCCTTATTGAGAAGTGTAGATCCATATTGGAGATCTCAACTCCTTGTAGAGTACTCCAAAGATCTGCACATCGGGATGATCTTAGATGGCATAAAGCAAGGAGGAGGCTATATGGTCCATGAAGGGGTCATATATCATCTTGGTAAAGTATTCTTGTCTCAAGCCTCCAAGCTTAAGCAAGAAATACTACAAAGGGCACACAAGGAGTTCCTTTCCAGCTACATGCAATTAGCAAAAATCTACTCCCTAATCTTAAAGAGTTTTGATTGGGAGGGTATGGAGGAGGAGCTACATCAGCATTATGATTGGGAGGAACTAAATCAACACTTACAAGAGTGCAATAGTTATGTGGAGATGGGGAAACCAAGGTATCCTATGCAGAAAACATTTCAGCCATCTCTTTCCTCTCTCAAAAGAGGGGAAAAACCCATGCCTAACTCTATGTGTGTGGGAGGTTTGTATGGTAAGAAATCTGATCTTGTAGAGCAAGTTTATTTTTATGATTTGGCACACTCTCTTACCATATGTATGCAGGAAATGGCTCCTACACAAAGCAATTTTTCATGCAGATCTCATGGCCAAGATGGGGCCAATAGAAATTCCAAAGTTGGCCACTCCCTTGAGGTGCAAAGGGAGATTGTTTATCATGATGGGTGCTTCCCAAAGGCACCTAATGAGAGTTTCAATTTCAGCCATGTCAAAGTGGCCCATGTAGAAAATATGTGGTGGGAGTACCACATATCACATTCAGATCTACTCAGAACAAGGAGTGTACTGCGCTGGTACCTTATATGGGATTGTGACCCACCTCCTCATGTGCAAATTTCAGTTTGCTTTTATGTGATTTTGCTACCATACATAGATGACACATTGGTTTTGTTTATGGGTATGTATGGGAAAAGAGTCAGTAGTGTACATGTACCACATGGGATGGAGCTTTATCCAGTACTTCATGATACATGTTTCAGATGTGACATTGGTTCACCCATGTTTATTTCTATTGAGTTTTGCACTCCTGAAGGGGCAGACTATGAACCTATCATGCTAGCATTGGAGGAGTAGTTTTTGATGTATTCCCTTGGTGAACACTTACTTCATGATGAGAGCTTGATTCTTGATGGTGTCATTAATGGAGAAGGAGAAGAAACACAACTCTTACCCTACCAGTTGCTTGAGGACAAGCATCATTTTGAGGGGGAGGACTGTAATGTCCCTACTTAGCCTTAGCTAAGAGGAGACATTAAATTTTGACTTAATTTATGTTTTATGAATAAATGAATAAAGGAGGACATGTAAAAATCCTAATAAATTAATGCCCATGTGAACAAAGACAAATCTAGGCTATGTAAATAATCACTTGCAGGTGTGAAAGAGGGTTGAGCCAAAGATTGGGTCCACCTTGACCAAATCAACTGCGCTGTCTAGGTTCAATGCATCTCCAAGAGGGACTGCACAGTTCTAGAAGGGAGCCTTTAATGTGAATAAGGGTGACTCATCAAAGTGGTTTAGGGTTTGCAAGGGCTTTCTCATGTTATAAAAAGGAGGAGAAGACACATGAAGAGGTTGTTGATGAATTATATTTCTGAAGTATTTGTCTGCTTAGACAAATACCATTCTTTGTTGTTTAGTGGAGGATTGTGTTTGGAATTCCTGTTTAGGAGTTTCATCTCTTCCCTTGAGGATCATTGGAGGAGTTCTTTGTTGAATTTGGCCACTATCTGGTTTGAGACCAAGCTCTATCTTTCATGAGTAGCGCTGGCCCATTGAGGGTTTTGCAGCTGCTATCTTTTGTAGCAAGTGGCATTCTAGATCTGCTTAGATCTAGTGGTTTTTGAGAGGATTTCTCTATTGGAGAGTGTTCTTCAGCCTCCAAGGAGTTAGATGATCTATATTTTATATCAGATCTGTACTTTTCATTCCATTTTTTCAGTATCCTTCACCCTCTACATAGTTTCTACTTCATACTGCGTTATTTTGTGAGAGGGCTTTGTTATTTTAGTTTGCTATCAGTTTGGAGGAAGATCTCTTGGTTTTAGGCTTGCCTTCCCTTGGTGATCCGTTGATTGGGTTGCTGATCCATGTCTCTATATATCTGATCTATTTCAGTAATAAAAGTTATCTTCAGAAATTTCTGGGTTTTCTGCAGCACATTATATTGTAATTCAGATCTCCAGCTTAATATGCAGTATTTTGATGTAATTCCAATTGGATCTTGTTCTTAAAGTCTTGTAGCTTCCATTTCTGTATTAGATCCTATGTTTCATCCATATATATGTCATAGATCTGAAATTTAATGTACAACATCTGAACCATCTAGAGAATAACACTGTCTATGTAATTTTGCAGTTTACTTCTAGTTGCAGCTCTCATTTCTGGAGGGATCTTGCCCTAGTTCTTTTTGTAATAAGTTTTAAAGACAATAAACTCATGTGTAAATCTGATTTACTGATATAATATTTAAGTATCAAATCTTTGGCTGACCTCCTCTGAGTTTCAGTCAAATATGCGCAATTCTAGTAGCTGGGGTTTTCATTTTATGTGATCTCCTCTTTCGTTCCATTGTTTCCGTCTTGTTCAGGGGGGAATCTTGTTTAATGTTCTTAATATTATTTTTCTACGAAATTATATATATGTCACCTTTACAGCTTCAATGAGGGTATCAACTTTGATCTACATTTTCTTTGCTTTCAGTTTTCTTATACAACATTTTCATTAGAGCCTTGTTGAGATTCTGAATGGGATTATTCCAAGTTCTATAGGCGAGTATACGGTTGGCACAGTAGCCTTTGGTTCTCACCCTATTTTCAGAAGGTGACATAACCGATAAATGCCTCTGTATTCCATCTCGACATAGAATCCTGAGAATCCCCAAAATTTATGCTGATGAACCCATGACTTTGAGGTTATTTGATGTTAAGAACTGAAGTAACACCTGTTAAAAAACCTCACGAATTCCCAGTTGTCCAAAACCACCAACACAATATTCAAAATAGTAGAAGTAGACCTGCGCTATGAAAAAAGCACAGTTTCGTAGCGCTTTTCATAGTGCAGCCATTTTACCCTTTTACCTTCAAAATTTTGGGTTCTCTCTTCCATATTTTTCTACATTATCAATTAACACAACTCCCCTATGAATTACAGGTCATAATCCACACTTTTTCCCTTCAAAAATTTAGGATAAAGAGTGAAAAAAGTTGCGACAGCTATTTCGTAGTGCTTTTCACTCTTTTTACACTGTTTGCGCTACAAAACTGCTGAGTGAGCAGTTTTGTCCAAAATTTTCTAAAGTGGGGAATAAAAATGTACCAAAAACTCAAAATCAATCTAATTCCATCATTTTAAAAACATATCAAGTGAAAAACAAAATCATTCCAACCTTTATGACTTCTTAACTTCTTGCAGATTTCTCCTGTTTTTTTCCTGCAAAATAGATCTTGAGATAGAGCCTATATATCCTAATCCAGGATGTAGTTTGAGAAACTGAAGGAGGTTTTTGTAGTAAATTTTTTTTTAATAAAAAAATCTCTTTTTTTTTTTGAAATACATCTCCTGCTGTCCAGAAACTGCCTTTGAAAAACATGTGTAAAACAGGAAAACTCTGTTTTTTGAAAATAGGGCTTCAAAGCAAGCCTTGTATCTCCCAACTGATAATATTTGTGAGAAATGTGAGAGAGGTTATTATATCGGGGGCTTTTAGGAAGACAAACCTCTTTCATAATTCTAAAATAATTTTTCATTTATCTATAAACTGAACTTGAAGTTGACTGCTAAAAAGTCATGTACAGGACAATTTTGTAACAACAATTTCACAGTGCATTTTAATTTATCAATGTGTCCCACCTCCTAATGAATTTGAGAAAAATGAGAGAGGCTTTTGTATTTAGGTCTGTTAGGAAGAAAATTGTCTTTCCGTTTTCCTAAATTCATTTTGCATTTCTCAGAAACCTCCTTGGAATTTGACTACTCAAAACTAGAAAACAGAGTTTTTGCTTCATCACTTTCAACAGTTTCGTAGTGAAAATCAACTTTTTTGAACTAGCGGTGCTACAAAAGTAAGTTTTCTTGGCTAATTTGACCAGTTTTCACATGAGACTTTAGAAAATGACTCACAAATGGAAATTATGGATATTTGACAATGAATGGACCTTAAAAAGACTTTATTTAAACTTAAGGATGGGCTTTGATCTTATAAAAATCTAACCTACCCTTAAAAAAACCCTAAATTGACTTCTAAACCTAATTTTAACCATGACCAAAACCAAAGATAACAAAATGATGTTTTTTTGAGATTTTTTGGGTGATAATAGTTTAAATATACACCAAAGGACAGGGTTACCATAAACTTCTTTAGCTTGAATCTATTAGATCATTTTCAATACAACAAGCATAAGTGGAATAAAAGAGAAATAAATAATTGTTCAATCAGACCTTGCAAAGGAAAACACCTAAACAATATAAAGTAGATAGAATTAAGGTGCCTCTCAACAACATATCTTAATATGAATTTTCTACTCTGTCATAAGGGAAAGATGAACAATATGGAAAACATAAGAAGACAATAACTAAATTGGAATAACATCACCATTTGACAAATTCCATGAATCCTACAAATGTGCTTGCTCCATTATCATTCAGTCCAAAAGAATTACAAAGCTCCAAAGCCAAAAAAAATTTACCACTCAAATTCTAAGTGATTTTCATCTCAATAATCAACCAACAATCATAATGAAGTTTACATGCAGTATTTAACTGCAAAGTGATGAAGTAAACCCTAACTAGGTTTTTAGAAGTCATTAATTACATATTAAATGCATTTGACCATTGAGACCATGCAAGGCCCAAGGCACAAATATCCCAAACTCATTAAATACAAAAATAACTTATAACATAACTTCTAAGCTAACTTTGGAGTTATTTGTCTTCAAGGACCTCAAAATATATTTTTCAATAACTTTTGATGTGTTTTGTTGTCTTCTAGGCAAGGGCACAACACCAAGGTATAAAGGGTAATATGCCGAAATGGGAAAAATGATCGTTGTTATAGGTGAT
>JAXQQM020082661.1:0-191162 GCA_034641835.2 Pinus albicaulis | reverse complement strand
AATAATCTAAGGGTGCAATAATAATAATACGGGGGTTACAGTGGTACAACAATAACAATAAGGGGGCTACACTAACAGCAATAAGGGACTACATTAGAAATATAGGGACCTAATATAATAAGCATTGAATCCATCAATTAGAAGTGCACAAACTATAAACTAAAAAAATCAGCAAGACTCAATAATACAAAGGAAATTTCCATCTCTAAGAATTTTATGCAATATTTTTTTATACAGAAACACACAATATCTCCATAAAAAACTACACATGAACACAAAATAAATCAACAAGCCCAAAAATTTCACACACAAGGTCACTTCTTTAAAGGTAGAAAGTACTTGAGGTGCATTCCTCACTACCATTTAAAATAATAAAAATTGGGGTCAATGTAGTTTAATTGAATGTGAAATGGATGGAACCACAACAATTGACAAAAACATAAAAAAACTAGATGAAATCTCAAAACTGGAACATGATCTCATTACTAGTACAAGAAAGCAAGCCCTAAATAGGAGAAAAGGCACAGGTAAGAAAAATGGCCATGGCCAAAGGTAACACATAGTAGTCAGAATAATTTAAGAAATGAAATAAAAAAATATCAATGTCCACAAATAACCAAAATAGTTCAATGGGACTAGAGAGTACAAGCTTTGAAAATGGCAATAAGTGCTTATAGCATCAACCAAGAGAATAGAGTAAACTAGTTCATGAGGTTACAATGTTTTATAATTGTTGGCACAAGAAATATGTAAATTTTTGTAGTAAATCTCGAGCAGGTATCATTAATTGGTGATGATCGATAATCATTTCATTTTGTCAAAGACCCTAATGAATGGTCCTTGCAAGGTATCTATGTAGATAGGCCCCAAAGAAGCAGTTTGATGGAAAAATATTCAGACTATATTGAAGAAAAACCTACCAAATAAGATTGACATTTCAAATTGGGCAAGAAATAGTATAGAGATAGACATCGAATAATTTAAAATGTTAGCAAAACATGCAAGCAAATAGGCAGCATGGTAAAAATGCAACTAAGAAAATTAGAAAAAATGGAAAACCCTACGAATTAGCACCCATCCAAAAATCACCACGATTTGTGTTTTAACTCCAGATCTCCAAATTCATCAAATCACATCCTATATTCAGAGTCGATCCTCTCTGTTAGCCATTATGAAGATAAGGTTAAGAAGTTACTACAAAACCAACACCTAAATGAAATGATTTTATTCTATGGCCAGAAAACCTACTTTCTTCAAGACATAGAAAGGTACCCACTCTCTTTCAAGGTTTTCCTTACAACCCAGGTTGAGCAACCAGATATACATCACCATTTTTTTCTCTTCATATTTGTAATTTAGAAGATCTTCTGTTGACCACCTCCGGGCTACTCCCAGAGTAACCTAGGCAAGCCTTCTCAACATTTTCCTTTTTTTGGAATACACAATTAGTGATATAACCATAACAATGTCCAAATCATATAGGTACCATAGAGTTTTTCTTTGGCGATTCTATGGAATATTTCAAGATCCAAATATTGGAACAATTTGGAAAACGAAACAATCTCACATCCTAACAACAATAAATAGTAAAGTGATAGTCAAAGTAATGACTCAGAAGAGAGATTGCAATAGTGGATCACAAGTCTCCAACATCTCCTGGACTATAGAAATATTAATTCCAACACTCTAGAACAAGACCCTTTGAGGAGGTCATTGGATATAATATGGATGATGGCTCTCTTTGGATAAAGGGGACAGAGAGAGAGAGAGACCAGGATCTAATAAGGCATCTTACCAGTCTCTATTTAAAATGGATTCCTAGATATCAAGAATTGCCAAGGTGATATAAATGCTATGAAGTGAAACCATTGGTTAGAGGAAATAAAATTTAGAATTTTATTTCATTTTGCATAATACAAAAGAAGAGTAGAAGATAGATACCCTTGGATTGATTGAATCATGGGGATAATACCTAGAATTTGTGGTCGTGAGAAAGCTATACAAAGACACTTACACTAGTGGGTGATCAACCAATAACTATGTGGGAGATGTTATTGAATCTATATGGTTATATTTGGGGACTAGCTAACATTTAAGCTTCAAAAACTGTAAAATAAATGGTGTCCTTTTCTAATTGGATGGATGATAGTCTACTTAAGTCTCATGTTTGTGGAGACTTTGAGACAGTTGAAGCTCTAACTGATGAGGAAGATATCCTCCCAGAAATATTAATTCATGGGGATAAAATGACTTAGGATGGCCTCAAATCCAAACTAGGCCTTTATGACCCCAACATATTGAAAAATAGAAATTCATCTACAGTCTAGCGCACCTATTCAAAATTTTTCAAGGCTATAATGAAGGTTCGAAAGAAGCTTCATAGAGACGTACACTCAAAACATAATTATTTTTACTTTTATTTCCAAGAGGTTCGATAGGTACAAGTACTAGAGAGATGACTCTCTAACCATCAACCTATTATTTTCTCTATCTCCTAGGGAGCTAAGAAGATGCACATTAAAATGAGAGAGAGAAATAAATTATTACTGAATGTATCCCATGTTCAAAACCTAATTTGTTTCAATTCAATCAAAATAATATGGCACCAATCCCAATACCTGGAGGATCTAAGAGGTGGAATCCATATTGGGGTGAGACTATCAACCATGACACTGCATTTTTGTAGGCTATGGGTGATGGCACACAACAGCAAAACGAAGGTTCCGTGAAAATGTAAAATAAGAGCTAGAGAAACTCAATCAATTCAATCATTGTGATAATAAATTTCATGCTTGAGCAACCAAACTCAAACACTTTATTAAGTGGGTGAAATTAGGTATGAAAAAAGAGCTCACAAAGGCATCTAGCTGTACAAAAATTAAATTTAGATGCAAACCAACCAAATCCTTTTTTAAATAAATGACCTCCATGTGGGTTTCTAAATAGATGGTAGCCATCAAATATGCAATAAATTTCATCACTAAGTTTAAATATAGTGAAAAAAATTGTAACCCAATATAAGACCATGCTCAATCTCAAGGATTAAAAAAGGAGCATTAGATGGAAGTGCAAATGTGCCTGAATTTTGTACTCCACTAGTTAAAGCCAGATAATGAACAACATCGTGACCAGGAGATGGAATTAGATGATTTGGTAGTTTCCCTAAAGGAAATGGAAAAGGGAAACTCACCAACACTTGATGGATCCCCATGGAAATTTTGTCAGGCCATGTAGAAATTTAAAAGCCTCAGCCTTCTTCACGGTTATGAGGAAGCCTTAGAAACACATTCTTTGGTATAGAATATCAATAAAGGATTGATTAAATTTATTCCCAAGAAAGGAAATCATCACAAGTTGGAGGAATATAACAATACTCATTGTGCCTTAAAATATCTTGGCCAAACCTTTGGGCATAAAAGTCAAACACATCCCGCTTGTCATCATAAAGTTGAATAAAATCATTTGTGATCAATTTATCTTAGATAATAGACAATAATTTCTATGAGGAAATGAAGTGCATTACGTACCTACGCCATGATGCTCTCTTTCTCAAGATTCATCCTCAAAAATCCTACAATAAAAATTTTGTGTTCCTTCATCCTCACAACGATCAAGACCTTGGGTTTTAGTCAACTCTCCAAAAACTGAAATAGAAAACACTATCCATTATTTTAACTTTGATAATTAAGGTTTTTCAACGTGTTTTAAGTCCAGGAACGCATTCAAAACTTGTTGTTGTCGAGTGATAAATTTCCGATGAAAATTAAATCCCATAATGTAACTATGAACTAATACTTGACCAAATAAGAGGATTGTTGGAATTGGTATGAAGGATGGAGTGTGGAGTGTACCTCATCAATGCCATGATACCTTCCAGTTTCCCAATGAAGGCATGCTAATGGAAAATATTTAGTGGGTTATTAGTGTGTGTGATAGTTAGTTCTTTTTCCTAGGACCCCTATAGTAGAATGATGTATTTTTCTACAGTGTCCGACCTAAATTTCAGGGTGATGAGCCATTTCTTCCATGTTCTAGGACTTCTGGGATAATATATGTAGCTTCAATGAACTCTCCTTTTGAATAACATCCTAGTAGTTATACTTGGAAATTGAATCAACATAGTAACCACTTGCCTTTATCAAAGTGGATAAGGGGGTGTGTTACATATTTTGTCCATGTTATGTTGAAAGGTATCAAAAGCATGGAAAACTGAATTAGCTAATGAGTCTATGCATATTTTTCCAGCTGTATGCAAATCCTCAACCTCCCACACAACAAAACCTAGGACATCCACCTTAGGTAATCAATTTTGTTTTTCTTCTAGCAATATTCAAACCCCAAAACCCACTGCTTAGAAATTATCCCAACCAAATAAATTTTCAAGCACCACTCAATTCTATGTTTTGTATCCAAATTATCAATTCTATAGTTTGTATCCAAATTATAATATTCAGTTGTGCATAATTTTGTTTTATGTGATTAAAACATAGTAGTCTTGAACAGATTAAAACCCACACAAATGTTCAACATGCAGATCATATATACATCCACCTATTTCTGCTTGAGGACACTCATAGCCATTCCTTCTCAACATCTTCTTGAGATGATCATTGTATATGGAGAGTTCTATGTCCAATATCTTGATATTTTTGTTAATCACATCGCCTTTCTTGTTCATCCACCTCATCTAAGAAATAAATTGTACAGTAGATTCCATCATAGCTACTAATTCTGATCATCCATGGTAGCGACATCAAACATGTAATAATTTCTTAAACACTTACCTTCTCATAGGCCTGCTGGAGGGCCGTCGCAACTACATTAAATAAGTAAGAATTGCTTAAACACTTACCTCCTCTTAGGCCTCCTCTAGGGCCACCTTCATCTTCTTGAAATCGCTTCATCATCTTTTCCTGATTCAAACTCTCATTTATTCATCATATTTTCATAAGCAAAACTCTCCAATTCACTAGCCATATTGATGCGAGAGTGTAAGGCTCTCCTCCTGCTCTACTCTATGGTGTTGATAACTGAATGTTATCGATGTCTGGTTTTCTTACCGATCCTACTTCACCATACCCTCTTACAGTGGAGTGTGAAAATGAAATTCAAATTAGTCACAAGAATTTTAAATTAAGTGAAGGGTTGAAATTTTTTAAGGCTCCCCTATTCCACAACTCGTCATGCCCTCTTACAATGGAGTGGGAAAATCAAATTCAACTGGGTCAAAATAATTTCAAGTGAAGTGAAGGGTCGAAATCTATTTAATATAATAATTTATTTTATTTTTTTAAAGTTATTTAAATATCATAAAGGTTTTATTACTTTTCAAAAGAAAAATAAAAATCATGTTTAATTTCAAGTTATTTTGTTTTCTCACTTTTTTTATTCTTTTCATTGTATATGACCAGTTGAGATCCATGTTTAGTCAATTTGATGTCTCAAATTTCTATCATGAATTATCGACCGATGTTAGTAATTTGATGAAGTGAGGTGCACTATATGTGCTTATGTAACCTTGTTCTCTTGCTTCGTTGTGTATGTTTATGTTATTTTTGGGGATTTTGTATCTTATGTATAAAATTGGTCTAAAGGTTGAAATATCTTAATGATAGTTAATAGTCAAATCTAAATGAATTTTAATGATGAAAACTAATTATTAAAGAAGGAAGAAAAGGAAATGTTGTTTTTATTCTAAAGAAAAAAATTGAATTACAAACTATTGTTTTTATGTAATATGAAATCTAAAAGAAGGAAGAAAAGGAAATGTTCATTAACTAATATAAATTGCATAAAAATGAATCAAACTTTGAATTATGTTAGTAGGCCGGCAAAACATCTATGAAAATATTTAACTATTTTTAAAACAAAGAACTATTCTAAATCCAATTGCATTCAAACGACAAGATGAAATCAATTCCTACCTTACCCATTGAAACCTTCTAGTCTTATGAAAACATAGCACAATTCTAATTTAATATAATTATATTCCATGCATTGAAAGCATAAATCCTATCACTAAGAATTGAAATGACAGTGCTGACTTGGAATTGAAAGCAAGTACAAAGCATGAAACTATGACTGCTTTGTGGCCGAATACCCAAACCTGCTCCAATTGGAAAATGACATAGCCACCTTCTTGTGACAACTTAGCAAGCACAAGATTACACAGATAATTAGAAATTTAATCTAAGAAATAATTCATGAAATTAATCTATAAATCAGTAAAAAATATAAAGTATGAATTGACAGGAAATTAACTATGAAAACAATGCAAATTTAACTATGAAATTGGTAAGAACAGAAATAACAAATTAAGAGGAAATGAAATAACGAAATTCAAACTACAAAACAACTAATCCTCCTTTCCACGTAGGGGCCTTCTACAACAGAATGAGTTGAAAATATAATGGACTACGTGCACATCAAAGGAGCTGGAACTGGTCTTCGTATGATCAAAAACAAAGTTTCAAAGGTGTACACCAAATTATCAAAATTAGGATTATTTTCGGTTTCAAAACGACTGGTATTTAAACAAGTTTAAGATTTAACTATTTGAGGTGTTTCCACTTACATATGAAAATTAGAACTAAAACTTAGAAGTATAAATAGAAGAAAATTCTCAGTGGCTATCTCTTGATTTTCTATGTCAAAGAAAATCGAGAGTATCTCGTTCGCAGATCATGCAGCTTCACCAACCTTGACCGCGAGCATAGGCACGTTTTCTTTTCGAACTCGAACAGGTAGATGGGATACGATACATGTGTGGATCATTCCTGAGATACCCATGTGACCCATTTTCTTATTTTCTTCTCAAAACCTATCAAACATAACAGTAGCTGCAGAAACAACGATAAGCTATAGCATTGCACACATTTTGTAGCTAGTTACAAAAATTCATTAAAATAACAATAAACATCATAATATAAAGTAGATATTATTAAATTCTTTCTCTGGTATGGAATATGTCAATTATCATTGATTGGAGTCATGAATTTTTGAAAAAGGAAGGAAGAATTGATGAAAAAGGGTGTCAAAGCAAGAACAGTTTTGTGGTTCAACATACCCCCACTAAGAAGCCATTGCATGTCCTCATGAAATTTCCCAAAAATGTGAGATTTCACATCCTATTGCATTTTTTTTTATACCTCTACTAACACATCCAGCTTCCTCTTCTTTCCTTTCCTTGAAGTGACTACCATTCTAGGTTTTCTCATAAGGATTTTATACTTGAGGCTGATGAATTTCCTGTTCAAATATTTGTTCTTTTTCGTTGGCCTCTTATTCTTCTTATACCACAACCCAAAATTTAAGATGGTGTTATCACTAATGACCTTCTCCAAGTTATTATGTTCGTTCAAGGTTTCATTTTCCTGTTTAATGTGCATGTTCAGTATCTCCAGCTCATAAGTTTCTTGCTTGAGGGTGTTTACCAGAGGTTCCTGTGGACTAATAGGTTACTCCTCTACACTTTTATTTTATTATACATGTATCTTATCCAATGAATCAATATATTCATATATCTTCTGTTGTGCTTGGTCAATTTCCAGGGATTTCCTTCTTGGTCTATCTATAGGACTATGTACAGGAGAATGTATTGGATTATGTGCAGGAGAGATAGTGATGGGTGATGGCACTTGGCACTCCTCATCTAAATTGACAAATTATTCCTCCTGTAATGGTGTTTCCTTCAAGGGTTTTCGGAGTCTAGAGCTTCTCCTTGGTTATGGAGGGTTTAGGCCTTCTACACTTGTAAATTTTCTATTTTTCTCTTCATTGCCTCTCTTCTTAACTCCCATTTGTTTCTTATTTTTCATTAACTATGAAATGGTGAGTTCTTTCTATTCTTTTTGAGGTTGGGGTTAGTATTCCTTCTCAATGCATGTATCAACATTTCTCCTTCTACTTTTTCTAGTTTTGTCATCCTTAGGTTACTCTGCCTCATCTTGAAATTGATTTATGATTAGGAAACTTTCTCAGGAGTCTCCTACACTTTTTAGGTGGAATTCAAGAGGTATTTTTATAATTCCATGATGGTGCATGGTATTTTCTATGAATTGGACTGTTTTCTCGACATTTGTTGATATTTTCTGTAGACTATTCAGTAAGAATTAAGGGAAGTTTATTTCTCCATCCTCCCAAAATTTCATCGACAACTAGGAATGATAAACAAACATACAGCCAAATATTTCCTCACAGGTAAAAAAATTTGGTAAAATTAAAATCATATTTCTCGATTTATTTTTGAGTGCTGAATTGGGATTTCCTTTCTTATAAACAAAAGTGTCCATACCTGGATTCTTCAGAAAAAATTTCCATTCTTCACTATGAATTTCCTTATTTTTAAACCACCTTTTTCTAGTACTCGGGAGTTATGTGGCTTCAGCCACAAAGGCTTTTGTCACTGAGAATTTTATATCTCCAATTTCAACCTCTGTCCCATCGAAAGATCTTGCAAAAGACTTCGTAACCTCCTTATGAAATCTGTAAAAAATTTCTATAAACCAGAGCCATTACACTTTCTGCAGCATTTCATTTACCTGAGGATAACCCTCCTTGAATTTCACTCCCACAGGTATCCTGTTAGCATGATCTTCAATGGAGTCCTCGATTTCTTCTGTTCATTATGTTTGCTTCATTTGGTGGTAAGAAAATGTAACAGAGCTGTTGAATGTGATGATAATTGCAGAATCTCCTGAGAGATGCAGAATTGTAGCAATTATATAGCTACTTCTTCTATTACTTCAGAGAAATAAAGGGAACAAAGAATATGGGATTTTTAGAATGAGAGAAAATAGAAGATGTTAGAACTCTCATTTTCATCTTATATTTTCTTTACAAGGATTCCAATCATGGATTTGTTTTCATAATTATACAATTATTATATATATATATATATATATATATATATATATATATATATATATATATATATATATATGTATGTATGTATGTATGTATGTATGTATGTATGTATGTATGTATGTATGTATGTAAAAAATAAAAAACAGGACTAAGTTGGGGAAGAATAAAAATTCTTCTTCACCAACTTCATATCAGTATTGTCATGAAGAATTTTGATAAATTCCTCCTTTTTAATTAGATTATGATAGAATTTTAATTGATGCCCATTCACAAGAGGAGGTACATTTTCTTCATCAATTGTCTTTATCCTGACTTCTCCATTTTCAAAGACTTTTTCGATCTCATAAGGCCCAAGCCAATGAGTCTGGAATTTTCCTTGGAAATATTTGAACCTTGAATCAAGAAAAAGTTCCCAATATCTTGCTTGAAACTTTCTTTATTTTATGTACTTATCATGCCATCTGTGTTGATCAATGGTTGTCATTGATCTCAACCCAAGCAGCCAGGGGTTACCCCGATCTTGCATGGGAATTTTGACCTACCAAATTACTATATTCCAAGTCAAGGATATTTTCATGGTTTCTAATTGTCGATATTTTTTCGTTGATATATGTCACACCACGTAATCATTCATGGTTTGATATCTATTCATGTTTGAAGTTAGTAACCCCAGTTAGTGGGCTAAAAACCCATGGGCTTGTGGAATGACACTAATAATTGGTTGTGTTCATTAAACAATCAATAATTAGTAATTTTTAAGCTCCTAAAATCCCTCCCACATTCACTTGTTGAAGTCCCTCTCAACCTAAATATTTATATAAATTGTGATCCTCATATCCTCCTCATGTAGGGATTTCACTACTCGAAACAGGTCATCGTGGAATTTTTGCTATAATGTTTTTTCTACAAAGGTTCAAAAGCATAAATTGTTACGAGGTCAAGCCGAAATCCCAAGGAAGCTCGTGTAAAAAATTTAGATCATGGTTCGGAATATTTTCGGAGATATGATTTGTGTAAGTTAGGGTTTTTGCAGGCTCCTCAACTTCATCTAAAAGAGGTGACATTGGGAAATTCATCATAAATCTCTCTCCTAGTATCGGATTGAAACTCTGTAAAACTTAGAGGATAATGCACGGACTGTAGTTTTATGTATATCAATTTTATAGCCAAATGAGGAAACAGTGACATGTGGAAGGTCGTACAAGTTTTCTCTACTGAGCTAGTACCTAATTAGGTCATTGTGAGAGATTTGGCATAAATTTTTCTTGAAGATTCTAAACTGGGTCAAAATTGTGGCATTGGAAAGAAGACTCAAAGGCCTACTATAGGACCAAAAATCACATATTGGGGATATGAAATAACAGAAATACACTAGATTCAATATCGAGCTCCTAGACAGAAGGAAAAAGCTAGATCATGTGATGTCAAGGGCTGCAAAGGACCATAATTTCTAGGGAAACAAATTAAAGAAAGTTGCAACGTAGGTAAGCTCCAGGTAAGGATATTTTTTATATGCATTTTCATCTCTTAATTGCATTATGTTCTTTGTATTTTGTATTTTTTATTTTTTAGCATTGACATATGCTCTGCAGGATGAGGTAAGTTTTGCTATTATCATGTCATGGGTATTTACTTGAAGAATTTTTTCATGTATTATATATTCATCAAGATAAGACTCAATGCATGATATACTGTTTTGAAGAGTGAAATAGTATCAAGACAAGAGAAACAATCAAGGTGTAGAAAAACAACAAGAAGTTCACCACATGAAGTCTTCAAGTGGGAAGCACTGCATACAGTCATTATAAAGGTATCATTGTACTCAGTCATTGTAAAAGCATCATTGTAAAATTTTACAAGTGTCTATCTGCCAAGAATTGAAGAGACAGTATCGGGAGGTCTAGGATCATCATTAGGTGGTTGTGTCATAGCTGGGGTTATGGTCTAGTGTGTCTTCTTCTTCTACATCATTCTATATCTTTGTAAAGTGGATTATTTTCCCTTATACAGGAGTCCATTATTCTTTTATTCTTCTATAGGGTGGTAGGGTGGTGCTAGGTTGGTGCATGAAGTCACCAACATGTTCAAGCCTTTGAAAAATTTAGGGTGGTAGGGTGGTGCTAGGGTGAGTTGTAGCTCATTGGGTGTTGGGGCATCTGTTCAGTTGACTACTGAAGAATCTCGGGCATTGGAGCGTCCATCTAGTGGGAGCTATAGAAGAATTCTTTTCTAGATTCTAGGAATTTGGAGCTTTATTTTCAATTGGAGTTGAATATTAAAGAATTATTATAAAATCATTCAGGTGGTTTTTGTCCGGGAGGGGGTTTCCACCTTAAAAACTGTGTGAATTTGTGCTCCTTTTGTTTACTTCTATCATTGTACAAACACTGATAATAATTTAATATTAACTAATGATATGAAATATTAATAATAAAGTGAAAGATGGAGATTACACCCACTTTTCGTATTTTAACAATTTGCATTATTGAAATTGGTTTCTTCAATAGTATTTTAATAGCAGGAAGGAGGTCATGGAGCATACCAAGAGTGGTGTACCTATGTTCATTGAAAATAATTATGCACTCTGGAAAGGAAGACTAGAGGTCTATCTCTTGGTAAAAGGTTGCGAATTATGGGACTCTATTCAAAATGGCATTACACCAATCGTGAATGAACAAGGTAAGAATAATTTGGTAAATGATGCAAAAGAAAATAATATTATTATCAGTGGACTTATTGAATATGCTGATGATAAGGTGTCGGGTTGTAAAACTGCCAAAATTTTATGGGACAAGCCTGAGAATATATATGCAAGTGACTCAAATGTCAAAGAAGCAAAGCTTCAAATCTACAGAGAAAAATTTGAGCAACTTAGAATGAAAGAATTTTTCAACATTATTGCATACTTCCAACACGTCACTGAAATAACCAACACTCTGGAAGGAATGGGAGAGACTATTGACGAGAATACTATTATACGAATGATTCTTAGAACGTTAGAATGAATATTCAACCCAAAGGTATCTATATTAGAATACAGTGAAAATCTGGACAAACTCAGCAAAGAGAAATTACATGGAGTTCTCATAGCATATGAAATGATACCTGATGAAGAAGAGGGTACTTCACATTTAGAAACTTTTTTTGCTGCATCTAAGAAAACCAATAAGGAAAAATAACCTTCAAAGGAAAAAACCTGCACCTACAAGTGTGAAGAAAGGGAAGGTGATGAAGAAGGTCTTTCAGATGGAGAATATGCTTACTTTACGAGAAAACTAAAACATGTTAAGGGAAAATTCAAAGGTAAACTTCCATTGATATGTTTCGGATGTGGTGAGGTTGGGCATTTTGCAGCAAAATATCCGAACAGAAGTGATGGAAACTCAAAATTAAAGAAAGGCCTTAAGAAATTCAACAAGCAAGGTAAAAATAAAGGATTCAAAAGGAACTTTCTCTCTAAATAAGATAACTCATCATCTGATGAATACAGTGACAATGAAGAAAAATCCAATGAGGGAGTATTATTTATGTCCAAGCACAATAAACAAGAGGTATCAAACAATGAAGAAGAAAGGTTGACCATAGAATAATTTTCTAAGGAGGCAATCATCCTTATAAAAGAGCTCAAGGCTGAGAAGATCCGTTCCAATACTCTTGAAGAACAAGTTCAACATCTCAAAATTGAAGTTGAAGAACACAAAGTTATTGAAGAGTCACTTTAAAAGAATTTGGAAGAAACAAACCAAGAAAGGGAACCATTAGAAGCCTAAGTATTATCACTGCATAAAGAAGTGAAGAAGGGAAAATTTGTCCAAAACTATGCTAACGGCTCAAGGGAATTGGAAGAACTCATCAATGATCAATGATATTACAACAATAGAACTGGCCTCAGTTACAAAGAAGAAGAAGCAGGACCTTCTACAAAAAAATACAATGAACCTATGAGATCTAACATGCATGTAGACTTCATTGGAAAAGATTCATAAGAAAAACCTTGGATGACAGTTCCTTGACGAAGATTTCCATCTAGGTACCAACATATTTTTCATGGCTATTGTTATTCATGTGGAAAATTTGGTCATAAAGTTGTAGAATGTCGCACGTACCGTAGGAAGCAATAAAATTCTAGGAGATCTGTTAAATATGAACCTCCCAGGGCTCAATGAAACATCAATAGATTTGAACATTTAATAAATAATGTGGAATGTTACAAATGTTGAATCTTCGGACACATAGCCAGAGACTGCAGACTTGAAATTCCTCCAGAAGAACCTTCGAAGCCACAGAATGAATGAAAATGGAGGAAGAAGAAGACTAATAAATGTGCTCTCACTCTCAAGGCTAAAAAAAAACAAAGATGTGTGGTATGTTGATAACGGTTTCTCAATGCATATGACTCGAGATAGAAATAGATTGGAATCTCTGAAGGAGAAGAAGGATGGAGCTGTATCCTTTGGAAATGATGGATCTTAAAATGTTATAGGATCAAGTACCATCACTCTCGGAAGAAAATATGTTCTAGCCAAGATTTTTCTATTGGCTGAAAATGTGAATAACAATCTACTCAATGTTGGACAAATGCGTGATCAAGGACACACAATGTTATTCAACTCCACAAAATGTGAAATCAGGAAAGGCAGGTATGTTAAAATTCTGGCTACAGAAATTCAATCTCCAAATGACATATATGTTCTAGATGAAGCAACTAAAGCATGTATTCTAGCTAAATAATATGAAACTTGGTTATGGCACAAACGAATGGGTCACATAAAATTTGACAATCTTTTCAGGAAGCAGTACGAGAAATACAGAAGAAATTAAAAATGGAATATTGCAAACCCATCCTTACTTTGATGGTAACAGGTGCCAAATTGAGCATATCCAACTCATCTAAGGATGTGGATCAGAGGTTGTATATATCTATGATTGGAAGTCTTCTATATGTAACAGCCTCCCGGCTAGATGTTATGAAAGTAGTTGGAAAAGTAGCAAGAATCCAAGCAACACCAAAAGAATCACATATTATCTCTGTAAAAATAATTCCTCAATATCTAAAGGGCACAACAAAATATGGCTTGTGGTATCCCAAGGGTAAAAATCTCATTACTCAAGCCTTTACAGATGTAGATTGGGCAGGAAGCGTTGATGATCGTAAGAGTAATAGTGGATCAAAATTCTATCTAGGTGGTTGTCTCGTATCATGGTTGAGAAAAAATCAAACCTCAATCTCATTATCTAGATCGGTTGTAGAATACATTGTAGTGGCAGCTTGTTGTACTCAAGTCCTTTCGATGAAACAAACTTTGCAATATATTCAAGAACAATTCAATAAGCCTATTCCCATTTTCTGTGATAACACCAGTTCCATCAGCATCTCCAAGAATCCTGTCATGCATTCAAAAACAAACACACATTCTGATCAATGTCATTTTGTTAGAGAACAAGTCGCTAAAAAGAATATCAAACTTGAATATGTTGCTACAAAAGAAAAAATCATTGATATCTTCACTAAACCTTTACCTCGTGAAGCATTTGAATATCTTCTCCAGAAGCTTGGGATTATCCCAAGTTCTCATTATATTTTCCTTATTTAGAAAATAAAGGGGGAGTGGAAGTGTGTACAAGTCCAGAGTATGGTTGTGTGTCAGGGGGAGCTACCCTTTTCCATTGATGTCAAAGGGGGAGATAATTTTGTAGGAAGAGGTGTCATGATCATAGGGGGAGTACTTGTGTTGCCATCATTGCCAAGGGGGAGATTGTTGATCAGTGGTTGCCATTAATGTCAACCCAAGCAGCACCAGGGGCTACCCCAATCTTGCATGAGAATTTTGACCTACCAAATTACTATATTCGGAGTCAAGGATATCTTTTATGGTTTCTACTTGTCGACATGTTTCTATTTATATATGGCATGCCACGCAATTATTCATGGTTTGGAAGATATTCATGTTTGAAGTTAGTAACCATAGTGAGTGGGCTAGAACCCCATGGGGTTGTGGCATGACACTAATAATTGGTTGTGGTAATTGAAAAGTCAATAATTAATAACTTTTAAGCTTCTACAATCCCTCTCACCTTCACTTGTTTAATTCCCTCTCAACCTAAGCATTTATATAAATTTTGATCCTCATATCTTCCTAATGTAGGGATTTCGCGACTTGAAACAGGTCATTGTGGAATTTTCACTATAGAGTTTTTTATACGAAGGTTCGGAAGATGAAATTTTTACGAGGTAGAGCCACAATCCGGAGGAAGCTTATCGAATAATTTCAAATCATGGTTTGCAATATTTTCGGAGATATAATCTGTGGAATTTAGGGTTTTTAGAGGCTCCTGAATTTCATCTCAAAGAGGTGACCTTGGGAATATCATCATAAATATCTCTTTGAGTATCGGATTGGAATTCTGTAAAAAATGGTAGATAGTGCACATACTATAGTTTTATTTGTATCCATTTCAGAGCCAAATAAGAAAACTATGACACGTGGCACACCGTACAATTTTTCTCTACTAAACCAGTCCATAATTAGGTCATTGTGAGATATTGGGCATAACTTTGACTTGAAGAATCTAAATTGGTTCAGACCTATGGCATTGGAAATAAGAATCAGAGGACTACTAGAGGACCGAAAATCACATATTGGGGATCTGAAATAACAGATATACACCAGATTCAATATCGAGCTCCAAGAAGGAAAGAAAAAGCTAGATCATGTGCTGTCAAGGGATGCAAAGGACCAGACTTTATAGGGTATAAAAGCAAAGGAAGGTGCAGTAGAGGTAAGCTCCAGGAAAGTATATTCTGTATATTCATGTTCATCTCTTAATTGCATTAGGTTGTTTCTATTCTAATTCATTTTATTTTTTTTAGCACTGACATATGCTCTGCGGGATGAGGTAAGTTTTGCTATTATCATGTCATGGGTATTTCCTTGAAGACTTTTTGCAGGTATTATATATCCATGAAGATAAGACTCAATGCATGATCTGATTTTCTGAAGAGTGAAAGGGTAGCATGACAAGAGTATCAATCAAGGTGTAGAACAATAGCAATAAGTTCACTACATGAAGTATTCAAGTGGGAAGCACTATATACAGTCATTGTAAAAGCATCATTATAAAATTTGTATAAGTTTCTATCTACCAAGACTTGAAGAGATAGTGTCAGGAGGTATAGGATAATCATTAAGTGGTTGTGTCATAGTTGGGGTTATGATCTAGTGTGTCTTCTTCTTCTACATCATTCTATATCATTGTAAAGTGGACCATTTTCCCTGGTACGAGATTCCATTCTTCTTTTATTGTTCTATAGAGTGGTAGGCTGGTGCTAGGCTAGTGCATGAAGTCACCAACAGGTTCAAGCATGTGAAAAATTCAGGGTGGTAGGGTTGTGCTAGGGTGATTTGTATCTCATTGGGTGTTGGGGCATCTGTTCAGTTGACTACTGAATAATATTGGGCGTTGGAGCATCCATCCAATGGGAGATGGAGAAGAATGTTTTTCTATATTGTAGGAATTTGGAGCTTTATTTTCAATTGGAGTTGAATATTAAAGAATTATTAGAAAAACATTCAGGTGGTTTTTGTCCTGGAGGGGGTTTCCACCTTAAAAACTATGTGCATTTTTGTTCCGTTTGTTTACTTCTATCATTGTACAAGCACTGATAATAATTTAAGATTAACTAATGCTCTGAAATATTAATAATGATACTAATTGAAAGGAATATTGATCCACCCCCCCCCCCCCCCCTTAGTATTTCCAACAATTTGGACCTTTGTTGTTGGATTAGACTCGTTCTTTGAACTGAATCTTACCTGATCTCATCAAGTTCATTAAGTTGCTCCATTCTATGCTTCTGGGCTCTGATAAATTAATTCCCAATATGACTGATATCTTGAAGGTTTTTATCTGAAATTCTATAGGAAATAGGACTTGCTTCCCATAAACAAGTTCATAGGGATTATGTCCTATTGTATTCATCCATGTAGCCTAGTAGGCCCATAAGGCTCCAAGAAACCTATCTGCCCAATCCCTCCTATGTACATGTACAATCTTTTTGAGGATTGATTTGATCACTTATTGGTGGAATTCACTTGACCATTTTCTTGTGGATGATATGGAGTGGATATTTTATGTTTAACCTTCTATTCATCCACAATATTTTTCACCATCTTCGATGTAAACTGAGATCCCTGATCTGTCACAATTTCCCTTAGGACACCAAAACGAGTAAAAATATCCTCAAAGAGAAATGAAACTACAACATCTTCAGTAGCATTAGAAAGTGATTTAGCCTCTACCCATTTAGTGACATAATCAGTGCAAACTAAAATGTACCTCTTTTGTCTTTACGGTGGATTGAATTGTCCAACAAAATCTAGGGTCCATTTTTCAAATGGTTCGATGAGTACCTAACGTTGTAAAATCATTTCATATGTAGGAACATGTTTCCCTATTCTTTGACAGATGTCACACCTTTTGACATACTCCTTGGCATATTTAAATATGGATGGCTAGTAATATCCTAAATGACGGATTTTATAGGTAGTCATATTATCAAAAAAGTGTCCATCACAGGGTTCATTGTGGCATGCCTTCAGTATTTCAAGCATTTCATCTTCTCGAAAACACCTTCTGATGATGAGATTTGGACCTTTTTTATACAATTCATCATTAACCCATGAGTATAATGCACTTACTTAAATAATTCTTCTTTTCTCTCTAGGAAACAAGTATGCTGGTAATTTTCTTCTAGTTAAGTAGTTAGCAATATCTGCAAACCATGTAGATTTATTAGTTATTTAAAATAGATATTCATCAGGAAAATTATCCTCTATTGGAGTATCATTATTGTTTTTTTGAATTCTAGACAAGAAATCAACAACTGTGTTTTGTTTTCTAGGGCGGTCTAGAATGGTGATGTTAAATTCTTACATGAATAATAACCATCTTGTGATTCTGCTATTAGTGATATATTTATTCATTAATTACCTAACTACAGAATTATCTATGTGAATAAAGGTTTCATAATTGGTGATGTAGTGTCTAAATTTGTTAATAGCATGGACAACAACTAGAAATGCTTTTTCAGTTACAGAGTAATTTAACTGAGTAGGTGTCAAATTTTTACTTGTGTCATAGATAGCATAGGGGATCAAATATTTTTGTGCTAGTACAACTCCCATATTTGTATCTGAAGCATCTGTTGAAATGTGAAAATTTATTTTCCAATTTGGACCTCTTAAGATGGGTGCTTCAGAAATTTTTTCTTTTAAGGTTTCAAATGCCAATTGGAAATCAAGATTCCAAGTGAATTCACAATCTTTAGTAAGCAGTTTGAAGAGTGGAGATGATATTTTGGTGAAGTTTTCTATAAATATTATATAGTACCTTGTAAATCCTAGAAAACGTCTAACATCCTTTTGACAACTTGGAATTGATAATTTGGATATGAATTCCACCTTAGATGAGTCTACTTGAATTCCATCCCCTGAAATGTGATTTCCTAAAACAATTCCTTCAGTAAACATCATAAAGCATTTTTCATGACTTAATGAAATATTTTCTTCTTTACATATTTTGAGAACCTTTTCCAAGTTTTCAAGAGCCTGTTCAAATGAATTTCCATAAACTATGAAATCATCCATATATACTTCCACACAATCATGTATTAGATCAGAGAAAATTTCTAATACTGCCCTCTGGAATGTTGCAAGTTCATTTCATAATCGAAAAGGAAGTACTCGGTAAGCATAGGTTCCCCATGGATAGGTGAATGTGGCTTTATCTTGGTCTTTAGGTGGAACTTGAATTTGGTTATAACCACTAAAACCATCCAGAAATGAGAAATATTTCTTTCTTGCTAATGTATCCAATACCTGATCTATGAAAGGCAATGGGAAATAATATTTTAGAGTATTTTTCTTAAAATTATGATAATCAATGCATACCCTCCATTTACCATTATTTCTAGGTACAATCACTTGGGGAGAAACCCACTAACTATCTGAAATTGGATAGATGAAGTTTACATTCAACAATTTTTGCAATTATTCTTTCACAATTTCCCTAAGATTTGGATTCATCCTTATTTGAGGTTGTCTAATAGGCCTAGAGTTTTCCTCAATGTATATATGATGTATACAAGTATCAATACTAATCCCTTTCATTTCAGTGTACTCCCATGCATATGCAGAAGAATGTTTTTGCAATGTTTTGATTAACTCTTCTTGCTTCATTTTTTCCAAGTTTTTGTTTATGTTTAAGGATTTCCCTAGAAATATTTCAACTACAGATTTAGAAAATTCTTCCATATAATATAAAGACATCTGTATAGATGAAAAGTATTCAATATGAAATTGTTCTTGAAAACTATAATCATCTTCATATTGTGAGGATGTTTCAAAGTATTCTATTGAATTTAAGATTTGAATTTCTTCACTAATATGAGAAATAATAAAGAGAGGTTGAATCTCATTTTCATCATCTATCCATTCTTCATCTCCTATTTCTATATTTTTTTTTCTCAAGGATATAGAGTGAATTTCTTTGTTGAGTTTCCATCTGAAATAAACATATCACCATATCTACAACTAATGAAAGCATCAGTCGTAGCTAACCAAGGTCTTCCTGAAATTAATGGATGTCCCCCTAGGTTGTTCTTGGGATTTAGGATCATGAATTCAACTGGATATTCCCAAGAGTCTAAGGATACATATATGTATTCTAATACACCATATGGCTTGATTATTGGTCTATCTTCTAATTGCAGTAATGTTCGTGTATAGATTAGAGGTTTCTGTGGTGTAGGTTTTTAGATGTAAAACTCATAATCTCCACAGTCTTCATTTTTAGATCGACGTTTCGAGTCTAAATCAAGATTCATCTTTAGGATAAACATGTTGAGAAGAGAGTAGATTATGGTAAATAGATAAATAGAAGAAAAAAGGGACGATGTGCATAAAGAGCCGAGCAGTTTCTAATAATATATAAATGGTTATTTATTTGATTAATTATTTATTTACCTCTGTTTGTTTTATATAATTTTTATTTCTAATTAGATTTATGAAATTAAAATGTTATGATATTATTTTTTATTTTTTATTATTTTTTATTCTCTTGTAATACTAAAGGTTTGGAAGCCTAAGTTGTTCCATAGTCTGTTTTCTCATGATGTTGATTACTGCTCCTAATTAAATTAATGTGCTTGGAATCTCAATGTCATTAATGTGTGTTTTTACAACTGGAATCCCTAGGTCCAAATATTTTTGTATGGCTATTTTTCCCATCATAATGTCAGCAATGTTGCCTACTAACTGAATCCTTTTTATTTCTTTTATTTTCCTCACTGATTTTTTCGTACTCAACTCTCTTATTGTTTTGGCTAGAATAGGAATTTATTTAATGGCCTATAACAAAGGAATTTTGATACATACATTTTTCAATTCATCTAGAAAATCATAATCGGGCAAATTTTTTTTTTTTTATATCCCTCTATCGATTCGTAATCTTTTAGGAAAAGGAGGGTTAGAAATAGATACTGAAGGTTTCTCTATTATAGGAGTTGAGTTTATTGGATATTTTTTTTTTTCATTTTCAGAATTTTGGTTCTGTAGAAGAGATGTCCCTTATTTAGAAATTTTATTTTGCTGTAGCAAAATTTCCTCATCAAAATCATCTTTTTCTTGAATAACAAAATAATGCTTTTCCCTTTCTGATATTCTACGAGATATAAGTTGTAGATAGTTAAGATCTAGTGGGGTAATCATGTAATCTGGAAAGTTTTGTCCTTCTATGTTATAGGAATTTTGATCATTTTTGTTGTTTGGGTTTGGTAATGGCTGGGCAGGTAGTTGATTTGTTATTTATGGATATGGTAATGTTAGTTGTGAATTTTGATTTTGGATTTGGGGTGGTTGATTTTGTTGTGGGAAATGTTGGGTAGGATAGTTTGGATAGGGTTGTGGATACTGGTGATACTGTGAGTATCTGCCATAAGGATTTTTCATCCCTTCTGTCCAACTTTGAGGCTAGGACCAAGGTTGTTGCCATGATGAATTCCAATTGTTTGGTTGGGGCTGATTATACATTTGGTTATTAAAACCTTGGGTTTATGGACCTTGTCATGGTCTTCTAGAGATTAAAAAAAAGAGGATCTACTGAAGATGGAGTTGCTTCTTATTCTTGAAAGACATCCTTAAGACCTGGTATAGAGGAACATTTTTTTGTTTCATGATTTTTTGCACAAACAACACGTGTCTCTATAACTTTTACATCAAGAGGACATTCTCTGAAAGCATGTTTCTTTCTTCATTTAGGACATAAAATAGTTAAGGCATCAGTTTCATCTTTTCGTTTGTTCTGTAATTTCAGGGTGTCTATTTTTTCATTGAGAATCCATAATATATCTATTTGAAATTCATCAAGCATATTTCCAAATTCTTCCCTACTCATTATTCTAGTTGTAGATTTATTTATTTTAGAAAGAATAGGATCCCTTGTATTTTTCCGAGTTTTTTATTTTCCTTTTGAGAGATGAATTCATAATTCAACAATTTCAGTTAATGTTAATTGAGAGATATCTCATTTTACCATCATGTTAATGATATCTATCCATTCATCTCTAATGGCTTCCAGTAACACAAATTTTAAAGTATCTGGATCTAGATTTTCCATCTTAGCTCTCTTGATATTATAATTGAATCTTCAATTAGATCTTCTAAGTTTTCATCCTCTCTCTTCATCATCTTAAATAATTCATACTTCCTATTAATAGGTGTGCAATAATCCATATATCTTTGAAAAAATGCACTTTTCATCTCATTCCATGTCCTACTAGAGCGTGTTATCAAACCCATGAACCATTTTAGAGTTGTACCCTTGAGTGTTGCATGGAATAGCTTCAATTTTTTAGAGTCTTGTAAGTAGTCATAAGATCTACATAAGACTTCAAATTCAAATAAAAATGTTTCAGGATCCTCAGTCCTTTATCCATGGAAATTGGGAAGGATAGAAGGTGAAATATTTTTCATTATAAAATTTATATCCTCATCAACTATAGGAAATCCAACAGAGTTAGGGTCTCCTCCGCCTCTACCTCTTATTCCATTTATTCCTATAGCTTGTCCTATACCTCTTCCTCCTCCTCTTAAGGCTTCTCCATTCAGAATTTATCCATGGTCTTCTTCTTCTTCCATTGTAGATTCCTCAGAGATAATGTAAGGTTCTAAATGTAGGGTTAATTGTTCTTCCTCTAGTTCTTCTATCAATGGAATATTGAAGAAAGTTCCTTCTTCTTATTCCTCAATAGGTATTTCTAACTCTTGAGCTAGAATATGTTCTCACGTAGAGGTGAAAAATGTTTCTCCTTATGTTGGAGATCTAGGATCTTCTTCTTCTAAGACTGCCTCAGTAGATGAAGTTGGAAAATATCCTGGTTGGATTTCTAATCTTAAGAATTCGGAAAGTCTATGTCTTGAGGTGAAAAATGGGATATGAGTTTGAGATGGTGGTGTCGCACTACGTGGTCTTGGTGGGGTGAGTGGTGTTGTAGGAATCAAACTTATACCTCTAGTTATGAATCTACCCCTAGCGTCTCTTTCTTTATGCATATAATTTTTTATTTTTTATATTATATTTTTTAATGTAAGAAATAAAGCTTCCTAATTTCACTTCCCTGGCAACGACACCAAAATTTTTATTCAATTTGATGTCTCAAATTTCTATCATGAATTATTGACCAACGTTAGTAATTTGATGAAGTGTGGTACACTATATGTGCGCAGGTAACCTTGTTCTCTACTTCATTGTGTATGCTTATGTTTTTTGGGGGATTTTGTATCTTATGTCTAAAATTGGTCTAAAGGTTGAAATATCTTAATGCTAATGAGTAGTCAAATCTAAATGAATTTTAATGATGAAAACTAATTCTTAAAGAAGGAAGGAAAGGAAATGTTGTTTTTATTCTAAAGAAATAAATTGAATTACAAACTAATTTTTTATGTATTATGAAATCTAAAAGAAGGAAGAAAAGGAAATGCTCATTAACTAATCTAACTTTGAATGATGTTAGTAGGCCGACAAAACATCTATGAAAATATTTAACTAGTTTTAAAATACAACACTATTCTAAATCCAATTGCATTCAAATGACAAGATGAAATCAATTCCTACCTTAGCCATTGAAAGATTCTAGTCTTATGAAAGCAGAGCACAATTCTAACTTAATCTAATTTTATTGCATGGATTGAAAGCATAAATCCTATCACTAAGAATTGAAATGACAGTGCTGAATTGGAATTGAAAGAAAGTATAAAGCATGAAACTATGATTTTTGTGTGACTAAATACCCAAATCTGGTCCAATTGGAAAATGACATAGCCACCTTCTTGTGATTTCTTAGAGAGAACAAGATTACACATCTAATTGGAAATTTAATCTAAGAAAGCATTCATGAAATTAATCTATAAGCAGTAAACAATTTAAACTATGAATTGACAAGAAATTAACTATGAAAACAGTGCAAATTTAACTATGAAATTGACAAGAACAGAAATAACAAATTAACAGGAAATGAAATAATGAAATTCAAACTACAAAACAACTAAACGTCCTTTCTGTGCAGGGACCATCTACAACAGAATGAGTTGAAAATATAATGGACTACATGCACATCAAAGGATCTAGAACTAGTCTTCTTATTATCAAAAACAAAGTTTCAAAGGCGTACACTGAATTATGAAAATTAGGATTGTTTCTGGTTTCAAAACGACCAGTATTTAAACAAGTTTCGGATTTAACTATTTGAGGCATTTCGCTTATAGATAAAAATTAGAAATGAAATTTAGAAGTATAAACAGAAGAAAATTCTTGGTGTTTGTCTCTCTATTATCTTTGTTAGAGAAAATTGAGAATATCTCATTCGTAGATCACGCTCCTTGACCGACCTTGAATACGACCATAGGCACATTTTATTTTTGAATTCAAATAGGTGGATGGGATACGATCCATGTGTGGATCATTCCTGAGATACCCATGTGACCCATTCCCTTATTTTCTTCTCAAAACTTGTCAAACCATAACAGTAGATGCAGAAACAATGATTAGCTATAGAATTGTAGACATTTTGTATTTAGTTACATAAATTCATTCAAATAATAAGAAACATTATAATATAAATTAGATATCATTAAATTCTTTCTCTGGTATGGAATATGTCAATTATCATTGATTGGAGTCATGAATTTGTGAAAAAGGAAGGAAGAAATTATGAAAAAGGGTGTCAAATCCAGAATAGTTTTGAGGTTGAACAATCCATCTTAATTTTAGATGTACCAAATTCTAAGAAAGATAAGATATATTTTCACTTTAAAATAGGTTTTCACCTTAAGATATTTGATCCCTCCCCCTCGGCGCTTGGTAAATCCAAAGTTAAGATGGATCTAGATTTTTTTATTTATTTTTATTATTAATAAATTTTATTTTTATATTTTTTTATGGAGATAAAATTTTAAAGAAGACATTACAAGATCTCTATCATGTGAGAGGAATTCAACAATGGAGAAACCCTAGAGGCCTACGGAAAACCTTTATGCAGAGAAATGGGTGTGGAATTTCATACTAGAGCACGACGTAGTTTTCATAAAGAGAGCACGGGCTATAGACAATGTTAGGATCTGATATCCTTATCAAAATGAAAAACAAGATTAAATGATAACCATGAGTTTATTATTCACATTATATATATATATATATATATATATTTAAGTATATAGATAGTTTCCATGATAAATGCTTTGAAGAAACACAACCATTCACCAAATATGCTTTTCAAATGAGATGTTGATTTCTTACTATCAGATCCACATGGAGGAGAAGGATTTGGTGGATTATGCACTAGAGGAGGGATTTTTCAACAAATTTGTGCTAGTCCCAAGAATTTTTTCCATTTGAATTTGGAATTTAGATCAAAAGTTCATCAGGTCGTAGTTTAAGAGCCTACCGGGTCTTTAGAAATAAAATTTAAGAATTCAATAGGGAAGCCATCTAGCGGTTAAAAGGCCCTAACCCCTACTCCAATTACACATTGCCGAGTTCCTCCAGTTTCACCTAGCCTAGGGCCTGAGGTGATTTTTCAGGGGTTGAAAAACTCTTCTTAGCGTTTTTTGGAGCGGGGTCCCTTAGGACCGAATTTTGGATAAAAATACTATATATTTTTGGTAAATTTTTGTAGGTTAAGTCATGCGCGCTATGAAAAGCATATGTCAATGGTATTTCAGGTGGGTCAAAGCCCCTCATGAGTTGTAATGGGCCAAAGGGTGGAACTAGTGGCCGCAAACCACATTTTGCAGACCTTAGATAAGTGCAGGCTAAAGGTATAAATAGGAGTCTATATCGAGTTGACAATAATTAAGTGATAATAATTCTTATATGTTTTGATGTTCTGAGTTAAGAAGCTAAATTTTTTGGGTTAGAAGGCCCCTATTGGCTATGTGCATGGAGACATTAGTCCTCCTGTGTGTGGACCCTGCTAGCTGTGTTCGTGGGTAGACTGAAGGTGTTCTAAGGAAGATCTGAATTGTCAATATGTAATATCCCAAAAGGGGAAAATGCAGTAATATTGAAACACAACATAAGAACTGCAACTAAGTAAACAATTAATCTTAAGACAACATCACAATTTATAGAGAAGTTGAGCCATCTTATTATATTGGAGAAGAATCAGATACACAGTGTACAAAATATGAGTAGATCTAGCCAAATATTTGGTCTAGAATCACCCAGAAAACATACTACAATAGGTACAGTGTAACTGGAGAGGCACTGAAGCAAGTACTGCATTGTCCCTTCAGTAGAATATGAACATATAGTTGTAGGATGAAAAGGAAAATGCATATCTACTCAAATATAGAGCTCATATGATGCCAAGATTCAAGATCTGGACAATGTGATGGATTCCCAAGATAACCTAGAAAGGATTTTCCAGATCTGCAACTTTGGAAAATCACCTCCCTAGGATTTGATCCTTGATCTGCTGGGAAATATAGATATGAAGCTAGATCTTTCAGATAGATGGCTGAAATATGTTTCAAGATCATATATAAGCTTGAAGGGTTGATCTCTTCTTCAAATCTACAAGCTAGAAGCTCTAAGCTCTAGACCTAACTTCTGAGTCCTCCAATGATGATTACAGTTGCTGCAACACAACTACAACTAGAAACTGCGCTATGACGGAAAGAGAGGCCTCCTGCCTGCTAAAAAATTCTGCAATAAACTCTAGGCTAATGGTAAGACTAATGGAAATGTGAGGGGATTATCCCTCATAGTATTACTAGCTGAAATGCTAGTAACTTCCTTCCTCATTTTTTATCTGCAAATGGGACAACGTAATTCCTAAAGGAAATAATACTGCTAGGAGGTAAATAAATTTTGGCCTGATGCTAAATTTGAAATGTAGCTCTAGGAAGCTGATCTATAAGCCCAAGGTGATAGGAATAACCCCTCACAGTTCTCCAGCTGAAGTACTGAAGAAAAATTCCGCCTTCCAAACTGATCCTTAGAAATCTGCAATTTCTGAATATGGATGTTCTGCAGGAAGTAGGAAAATATATGTGGCACTAATGCCTGATGTATAATGAATTAAAATACTCTTTCTAGAGCTACTCTAAGAAAGAGGTGGGATTCTCGATCAGGAACACCCTTTCCTAAACAACACTTGCAAACTCTGCTAAATAGCCTGAGAAAGCAATGGAATGTCACATGACAATTCCAGATCTGAAAATATCTTTACATCAAGAATAATCATCATCCTTCATGCTTGCCTTCATCTTCTTTATATAATGTTTGATCCTTCCCATCCTTGGCCCTCATCTAGACTTCATTGTGCATGTGGAAAAGATCCTCCAAGTTCATCCTCCATCACTTTATCATGAATGTTCCATGATCTTTTGTTTGACATCTTCAAGATCTTAGTTGACTATGTCAACCTCCATGATCTATCTCATAAATGAGACATGATCTGTAATTCCATTCACATTAGTAGTTGCTCAACTACCTTATTATGTAGATCTAGGCTTAATTAATCTACATTCACACACAAAAAGTGGATATTTATTCATGCTGATGATTATGGGTCCCTCCACCCTTTTATTTACTTAATTCATTATGAAAATTAAGAACTCTAATATTCCAAATATCAAGTGAAAATTTGGGAATATTATAGTCCTCCCTGGAAAAATGTTTCTTGTCCTCAAGCAACTCAAAAGGTATATGAAAAGCCATCTATTCCGCTCCAAATGGCATCAACATAAGGAAGGCTTCCTCCATTTTCTGCAATGTGTTATGTATGTTTGGTTCCAAATTTGTCTTTTAAAAAAATATAGAATGACCTCTAACTGTATGGTTAGATGTCCTATTTCCATCATGAAGTACCAAGTGACAACCATATGATGTCCAAAATCATCATCAATACATGAGATACATAAAATAAAGTAGCTCTTTCCACAAAGAAATAGCTTCATCACACAATACATCTCTTCATCCCATGCTTCATGAATTTGATTGAGCATTGTTATGCTCTCATCCTTAGCCCTGTTGGCCTTGTTGGATCCAAGCATCATTCCAATGTTATGCAAAAGAAGAAGTAAAGGAGATATATGGGTAGAAAAATATGTCAAACCATATTCTCCTAATAGTAACCAATGGAGTAAGGCCCTTTGCTGCCATCCTCCATCTCCGCCATGTAAGATGGAAAAGCCAAACTCCCCCAAAAGAAACCAAAGAGACAAGAGATCTTGTTGCTTTCTCTCCTTCTCATGTGCATCGTGAAGTAGAAGCATATTAATGGACATATGGAATGCTACATCAACCCAATACAAAGAAACATAATCAATGCACATCATGAGATCATCATGCCAAACTTTACCCAATAAAGAACACATAGACATAGGAGATGTCATGTGGTGGCCAATCTCTCTCAAGTGAAACCAAAATTAACATGCCTTATTTTTCTGCATTCTATCATTGATACACAAGGCATGAATCAAAAAAATATGAACTATTGGGTGGTAACCATACTCACCCAAGAGCAGCTAGCATAGCCATGCCTCCTTCTTCATTTCATAAGTGTTCCTCAAGGAATGGATCAAAGAAACAGGAGCCTTTGGGTAGTGACAAAAATCTCCCAAGGGAAACCAATGTAACCAGGCTTGCTGGCCCATGTCATAAATTTTCAAGTGGTCATGAAACCCCTTGCTTATCATTCTCACCCACTTAGCCCAATATGGAAGATGAGTGATGTGTTGCATAATCATGGTATCCTCCCTTTGTAGAATACCATCTTCCCCAAACTGATGAAGAACTTTGCACTTGATGAAATGTTGAAGTGCACCTCCAATGAGATCTCTTAATGAGATCTTCTTCTCATCCATGGCCTTCCAAAACCAATGAGGTTCCAGATCCGCTGTAGGTAGAAGTTTCTCTTTGAGCTATGAGGTGCTCATTGATAAAGTGTCATTAAGAAAGGAGAAAAGATTTCTCATATCTAGATGTCTACCATTTATCATCTTTACCTCCATTGCTTCATGGGTGAAGCTACCTTCAGAATGCTCCAAGAATAATGGGGCCTGATCATTACCATTGCTACTAAGTGACAGCGTTGTAGATCTGTAAGGTAATACATAAATTGTCTCAAAGAAAGGTATAATACTGATCTCATAACCAGTCATTGTCCAAAGGTTTATGTTCATTCCTTCTTTTGAAACTCTACACTTCAACACAAGAGGTTGAATGTAGTCCATGCATGACAATCTGGGATAGCTTTTCATCTCCTCCTTGATTAGATCAAGGGTCCTCTACGCTGTGATATCTAGCTGCTTCAAATCAACATTTGGATCTAACCCTTGGTCATGCATTGGCCCTGATAGCATGTCCCCATAAGTTTCAATAAGATCTACTGAAACAATAGGTGATGAATGTGTATGCATACCTTGGATCAACTGATATGTGGGAACCTCTTGAAATAACACAAGAGTTCCTCCAACCAGGACAATGATGTCTCCAACTACTGGTAAGAGAGATGGTTCCTCTTCTTCCAATGTACCAGCGCTGGAATCTTCCTCCTCTTCCTCATGCACCTCTTAAATAATGCATGGGAATCTATGTGTCAATATTTCAAGACCACCTTGCAAAGTTGTAGGTGTCTCTTCTCTAGATGCAAGTACTTTTGCAGCTGGTGGTGAATGTAGTGACTCCTTGTCCAGAGTGACAAGAATGACATCCTCCTTTGTTTCCTTAGAAAATGTATCTTTCTGGAACACCTCTGTCTTCTTCTCATAAAAATTCTTCCTCAATTTCTGAAATAAATCTAAATATTTAGTCACCTTTTCATGCTCTATGTGACCAAACCACCAATCATTAGCTTCATCTAAAAGATGTAGTGCTACAATTTGAAAAACCTCTTTTTCAGCTACAGGATGTAGCCTTAAAAATGCATCTAACTCTCTTCTCCAAGCCTTAACAATGCTTGAGGAAGATCCATCCAATGTAGGCAAATAGAATCTATTATGCCTATTTCCTCTATTACTACTATAGGATCCTCTTTCTTATTTGATTTTGAAAATTGTTGGAGAGTTAGATTCTCCTTGAATGCTCTAGACTGTGCTTTGTACTCTTCAAGATATAGACTGAGAGTCTCATGAGTCTCAGGTGTTCTTCTTTCTTCATTTCTACACCTCTCACCTTCTCCAAAGAAAGTGGGCATAGTGGATCTATGAGGAGATATATGATTCTCCGGTTTTCTTCTTTGCTGATAGGAAGTGCTTGGACCTTCCTCATCACATCTTCTTCTTGGATATTCTTTCTATCTTTCCTATTTCATTTGATTGACCTCCTTGGGGAGATCTTGCCTAGATATACAGAAATTAATGGTAGAATTTTCTTCCTCCATGATAGATCTCTTCTATTTTCTTCTTCTTTAGATGCAAAATATGAAGTGTCCACAAGCTGAACCAAAGATCATGCTTTGATACCACTGTAATATCCCAAAAGAGGAAAATGCAGTAACACTGAAACACAATATAAGGATTTCAACCAAGTAAACAATTAATCTTAAGACAACATCATAACTTACAGATAAGCTAAGCCATATTATTATATTGGACAAGACTCAGTTGCACAATGTACAAAATATGAGTAGATCTAGCCAAAAAGTTGGTCTAGAGTCACCTAGAAAACATGATACAATAGGTATAGTGTAACTAGAGAGGCACGAAAGAAAATACTGTGATGTCCCTTTAGCAGAATATGAACATATAGTTGCAGGCCGAAAAGGAAAATGCAGATCTACTCAAATATGGAGTTCAGATGATGCCAAGATTCAAGATCTGGCCAATGTGATGGATTCCCAAGATAACCCAGAAAGGATTTTCCAGATCTGAAACTTTGGAAAATCACCTCCCTAGGATTTGATCCTTGATCTACTGGGAAATATCGATCTAAAGCTATATCTATCAAATATATGGCTGAAATATGTTGCAAGATCATATCTAAGCTTGAAGGGTTGATCCCTTCTTCTGATATACAAGCTAGAAGCTCTAGATCTAGCTTCTTAATCCTCCAATGATGATTACAGCTGCTACAACACAATTGCCACTAGAAACTACACTGTGAGGGAAAGAGAGGCCTCCTTCCTACTGAAAAATGTTGCAATAAACCCCAGGCTGATGGTAAGACTAATGGAAATGTGAGGGGATGATCCCTCACAGGATTACTAGCTGAAATGTTAGTAACTTCCTTCCTCCTTTTTGATCCGTAAATTGGACAACGTAATTCCTAAGGGAAATACTGCTGCTAGGAGGTCAATAACTTTTGGCCTAATGCCAGATCTGAAAAGAAGCTCTGGGAAGCTGATATATAAGCCCAAGTTTATAGGAATAACCCCTCACAGTTCTCCAGCTAAAGTACTGAAGACAAATTCCACCTTCCAAATTGATCTTAAAAAATATGCAATTTCTGAATATGGATGTTCTGCAGGAAATAGGAAAATAGATGTGGCACTAATTGCTGATGTAGAATGAAGTACAATACTCTTTCTATAGTTGATCTAAGAAAGAGTTGGGATTCCTGACCAAGAACACTCTGTGCTAAACAACACTTGCAATCTCTGCTAAACAGCCCGAGAAAGCAATGGAATGTCACATGACAATTCCAGATCTGAAAATATCTTCGCATCAAGAATAATCAACATCCTTCATCCTTGCCTTCATCTTCTTTATATAATGTTTGAGCCTTCCCATGCCTTGGCCCTCATCTATACTTCTGTTGGAACGGGGTCTCCTAAAAAGCTATGAAACTGGTCCATCTTGGCTAATTTTGATTATATTTAGTATAGCGCGGGGGTTTTGGAGCAGATCAAAGCCCCAAATGAATTGTAATGGGTCAAAGGGTAAACTATGGGTCTGAAAACCATGGGTTGCGGACCATAGGAATGTTAAAGCTATATTGTTCTCAATAGAGAGGAATTTCGGATTGTAGGAGGTAGGATTTGATGAGCTATTGATGTGATCTGTTGTGTAAGCTATCTGTTTGGGTTTTTGGGGGAACGAACTCCTGCTGGCTGTGTGTGCGGAGATCCTAGTCCAGATATGTGCAGACCTTGCTGCTGTGTGCACAGGTTGGGAAGGGAATTGTAAGGAAAGGTTGATGAATGAATGAATACGAAGGATTATTGGATCTGAATCTGTGAGTATTGTTGAATGAATTACTGGTAATTACTGTGTTATGTATTTTTTGTCCTCTCGCTGCAAAATTCTATGTATTGAATGATTAGATCTAGATTTGTTTCGCTCTGGTTATATAATGTTGTGTTGACATTATGAAAAGCCTATAACTATAGATCTAGTGCACGTGGATGAAAATAGATACATAGTTAACTCTGCGAAGAAGCAAGGGAATCTGAACATAACACAACCCTGCTTGCCTTACCCTTCCTTTCTCAGGGTGTGCAAACTTGGTTCCAGCACCCACCCATACTACTTCGGGTGAGACTGTGACCTGCAAAAGTAGGTCACTGCCGAAAGGGCCAGTAGTATAGGGGTTTGTTGGAAAACCTTGCACACCGAACCCGAGTCAGGACCCCTCAAGCCAACAAATGGTTCCGCTGCTGGGACGTGAAGAAATCTGAGAGAGGAATCGGGTAATGACAAGAGAATACTGGGAACCTAAAAGAAAAGAGATCAAGGACTAGTTCGAAAGGCAGATCCAGGGGCTTGCAATAAAAGAAAACCAAAGTGGAAAGCTAACGGCAGAGAGGTGGAAAAATAGGTACATTCTTACTGAAAGTTATGAAATATTCTTTGTAACTTTTGTGATTGAACTTCGGGAGTGGGTAGCAAGGCTTGTGGAATTCCAAAAGTGATAGAAGGATGAGAGGGTCACTCGGTGGACCCCGAAGCTTCTTGAATAGTTGGAAAAAACTGATAATACTATTACCCACACAATAGATCACTGGGTGGATAGTGTGCTGGGAGGATTTGTGACAGAATTTTCCTTTGATTAGTTTCTATCATACTCAGAGGCCGAGCAACGATTCTTCAAGGGATTTCGAGGAAAGTTTCTGAGGAAGTTACCATTGTTGATCAAGAAGTTACTATGAGAAAAGAGAATTCTCTGTAGTCATACCGACTGAATGACCTCTGATCCGGACGGGAGCGCGGCTCGCAGTGGTAAATAATATCAGACCAACCTTGATGGAGGAAGGGCCGCCTACAGTCTAGTGCAGGAACCGGCTACGTCACCACCTAGGGAACGTAAAGGTAATAATTTTCATATAACGACATTCCTATATATTGATATGGCTGCGTATTTAAAAATAATAACCTTCAAGGGGGTAGGAGATGAGGACGTGGACCGATTTTGGTTCATTGCAGACTCTGTCTAGACTGCATAGAATGTGGCGAGTGACACGATAAAGAGGGTGCAGTTGTCTTTAGCATTCGAAGACCGAGCTCTGGACTAGTATATGCGATACATTGCCTATAATGGAACCACCTCCATCCAGGATATTAAGGATGCTCTAAGCAACAATTTCGAAAGCTGAAATCTTATACCCAGCTAGTAGCAGAAGTAAAGGACTTCAAATAAGGTGCATCTGAATTAGTATGGGAGGTGGATCAGCGATTAGAGAAGGTAATTAGGGAAGGAGGGTCCGAGTATTATGATAGACAACATATGGAGTGGTTCATCGCCATCTTGTTACCTCACCTGTGTACACCAATGAGTCATCAAACATTTGAATCACAGGAGAAAGTTGTAGAAGTCGCTATGAAGTTAGAAGCTGCTCCCCAGGAGGATACCTCAGTAGGGGTACAACAAATCCAGGAACAACTTGGGGCTATGCACATGGAGATATAGAAATTTTGAAAAGAGTGAGGAAAAGACATTTGCGCAGATCTTTGGTGTATACGTTGTTGGGCATCTGGCCATATAAAGGACTAGTTCCCTCTACTAACCGATTATAAACAAGTCAAAGGGCCTAGTCCGATACGTCCAGGAGCAAGTAGAGAATCTATCCTGTTACAACCAGGATCAAGTGGATCTGTGTTGTGGTGTGATGACTGTAGGGTAGCAGGCCTACACGATATGAACCATTGCCCTCGGTTGGGTGCATATGTTCCAGAACTAAAACAACAATGGTGCCGATTCTGCTGATCAGTAGGATGTGATGAGTAGAACTGCTGAACATATGAATTAATGATGGATCACGGGAACCTATATCGGGTGCAATCAGACCCTGCATTGCCAAGAATGGCTGCGCACTTTGGAGGATCACCGGCGCGAGGCAGAGGAGGTCGGGGAGGAAGCGCAGGCCGAGGACGAGGTCAGATAATCTATTATAATTTTTGGGAAATAGGATACTTTGCCATAGAATGACCTAATCCCACCAGGTCTTCGTGTAAATATTCCAGATAGCTGGATCATGAGGTAGAAGACTGCCTAATTTTAATAGCCAAAATGTAGGAAAAGAAGCCTACCCCTATGCAAAAAGTACAGAGGGTTAAAGCTGAGCTGCGAGAAGCAGATCTAAGTGTAAATATCATGACATGTAGTAGGTTGGATACCCATGGAAACAAAGGAGGGCTTGACTCTTGAAAATAGGTATCTTGCAATGAAAAGGCACCATCAACAACCCATACACAGCCTCCGGTTGAAGAAGGAATAGAGATATTTTTAAAGGCATGTCTAAAGTTGCTAAGGAATCCATAGGAAGTAGGAAATATCCTAGCACTACTGAATGCCTGCGCAGCTCTGCTCACCTTGATCCCTGAGACCAAGGACGTACACAAATTAGATAGGAAATGCACAGGGAGAGAGATGCGATTAACCGCACAAATTGGAGACTATGAAATGGATCAGGTTATCTTAGATCTGGGATCGGATGCCAACATCTTACCAAAACATACATGGCAACAAATGGGAGAACCTAAGTTGGAATGGTCTACTATCCAACTACGAATGGTGAATCAGCAAAATATTATCCCTCTGGGTAGGTTACCAAAATTCATGGTGGACATCGCAGGAGTAAAGGCCCTAGCTGATTTCGAAGTAATAGAAATATTTGAAGATGCGGACCCCTACCCTGCACTCCTTGGACTGGATTGGGCGATAGACATGGGGGGGATCATCAATCTCAAGAAACGTAGCATGGTGTTATAAAAATAAGGTACGCGTGTCATAGTACCCTTGGATCCCACAGAAGGTGCACGGTATACTGAGCCAGCCTATGCAACGAAAGAATTGGATCACATCTTAAGGATAACTACGTAGGATGAAGATCGGGTTAACCCCACGGATGAAGGAATCCTCTATTGGGAAAAGGAAAGTGAATGCTTTTCCGACTTTGATGAGGAGATGGAGAATTAGCAAAGCCAGTTGCATGAGGTGTCGGTGCTTCACAGCATTCAAACCATCTGAAATTTCCACCGTATTTCTACCATAGAAAGAACCTTGCCTTGCCAAGAGGACACAGGTAATAATCAGTAGCCTATGAAGCCTAAGACTCCCCCGTAATGCAGGACATAAGCACTACCATTAACCTGATACGAAGCACCTACACAGGGACCGGTATTCTTGATTCAGAGGAAGTATTGGAGTAGGGTGATGACGCAGATAGATATCCCATTGGCCGGGTGGGCCCTAAAGATAGTTGACCTACGTGGATGCCTGCTAATATAGGGGTACGATTGGCCATTGTCCTAACAGACTTCCTAGGGTACCACTGACCTCAGCATGCGTAAGATTACAAACCCATCAACAATCATGTGTACCTCGGAGAATCTATGAACATCTCAAGCAATAAATAACATATCGACGTGTGACGCAGTCTTCTTACACAAGGATGTTCCACCGGTGAACAACATAAAGACCTTGAAAAGACTACTGATCACCTTGCAGGATCACCTCGTGTCAACCCATTTTCAAGCTATGAAAATGAACCCCAAACGTCACCTATGCGCTAAAATTTCAGGGACACGACCTTGGGCATGAAGGAGGGCTGTCAACACATCTCGAATTAATGAGAAAAGACACTTACAAACATGAAAAATGGGTGGAAGGTCATAAATATCACCATTTATGATAAGCACGGTCCACAAGATCAAGGTTAAGCACCACACACGAACTACCTCACCATTAATAAGCTTCAGTGGGGGCACGGATGGCTGGAAGACGTTGGGTCGGGTTATTTATGCACCTTCCAAGAAGCATTGGTTATCTGAATTCTAGTTTTTTATACTTAGTCATACTTTATGTAATGCTCATCTCTCTGTTATGGACCCCAACTCGCCAAAGGAACTGTTGAGAGGACTTGGGGACACTGAGTACAGTAATAGGAGTGCGCGTGGGCTTCTGCCTAAAAGGATTAACTACGAACCAAGTTCAGCAGGAACGCTGTGGTACTGGGACCTGCTACAACGTCTCCACCATTTCCAAACCCCGCCTGCTAGAAGCAACGTATGCTTACTCCCACACACTTCCATAGTTCACACGTCTGAACCAATTATTGGGGACATTCAAGTAGACTTAGCGTAGCTATCTACTATAGAGTTATGAACATTTTCTTCCAGAGTGATGCAATAAGTCCACCGCTGTGACCAAGAAAGGCGACAATAGTATGTCATGCCCCCTGAAGAACAAGCCCAGTGAATTTCCGTGGTCACTAATGCAACACGCATCATTCAAGAATAGATGGTGCAGGGAGCCTAATTTCTTGAAGCGGCTACGCAGATATGCAGGATAGTACGACACCACCCCGTGCTTCAGCATGCCCAATGGGAATTGCAGCAGGTAGAAGAAGTTCTAGACCAAGTCCGGGACTCCACACCTCCACCCATCCCCACACAACGCTTCACCACCATAGACAAGATTGAGGATCTTCATCACTCCAAGAAGGTTGTATACAAAAATTTTAAGCCATGGTTTGATGCTGCACTCCAGCTTGCACATGATGCATAGTCTGCCATCGCACGGCTCCACCGATTGTTAGAATGATTTTTTGTGTATATTAATGGGCATGCTTCTCTGATGATGATCAAAATTGTGCAACACGCTGCGACCCAAAGCAAGGAAGTGCTTCCACCACTCCTTCGCACACTGGCTACCTTGCGTGTGCAGATTCATGGCGTGCCACCAAAGTGACTCGGGACGAGTCACAAGATTGTGTTGGGGGACTGTTGGAACAGGGTCTCCTAACAAGCTACGAAACTGGTCATTTTTGGTTAATTTTGATTATATTTAGTATAGTGCAGGCGTTTCGGGGCAGGTCAAAGTCCCAAACGAATTATAATGGGTCAAAGGGTAAACTAGGGGTCTGAAAACCATGGGTTGCGGACCATAGGAATGTTGAAGCTAGATTGTTATAAATAGAGAGCCATTTCAGATTGTAGGAGGTAGGATTTGATGAGCTATTGATGTGATCTGTTGTGTAAGCTATCTATTTGGGTTTTTTGGGAACGGACTCCTGCTAGCTATGTGCGCGAAGATCCTAGTCCAGCTGTGTGAAAACCTTGCTGCTGTGTGTGCAGGTTGGGAAGGGAATTGTAACGAAAGGTTGATGAATGAATGAATACGAAGGATTATTGGATCTGAATCTTTGAGTACTGTTGAATGAATTACTGGTAATTATTGTGTTATGTATTTTCTGTCCTCTCACTGCGAAAGTTTGTGTATTGAATGATTGGATCTAGATTTGTTCCTCTCTATTTATATAATGTTGTGTTGATATTATGAAAAGCATATAACTATAGATCTAGTGCACGTGGATGAAAATAAATACATAGTTAACTCTGTGAAGAAGCAAGGGAATTTGAATAGAACGCATCCCTGCTTTCCTTACCCTTCCTTTCTCAAGGTGTGGAAACCTGGTTCCAGCACCCACCCATACTAATTTGGGTGAGACTGTGACCTACGAAAGCAGGTCACTACCAAAAGGGCTAGTATTATAGGGGTTTGTTGGCAAACCTTGCACAACGAACCCAGGTCAGGACCCCTCAAGCCAACAACTGCGCTATGCATGTGGACAAGATCCTCCAAGTTTGACTGTGCTATTTGACCAAATCAACCATCATGTCTAGGTGTAATGTACACCCTCTCCATCATGTGTGCTTTAATTGAACAACATCCTCCATCACTTTATGATGAATGTTCCATGATCTTCTGTTTGGCATCTTCAAGATCTTAGTTGACTGTGTCAACCTCCATGATCTATCTCATAAATGAGACATGATCTCCAAATCCATTGACATTAGTAGTTTCTCAACGACCTTATTATGCAGATCCCAAAAATTCGATATTTATTCATACTGATGATTATGGGTCCCTCCACCATTTTATTTACCTAATTCATTAAGAAAATTAAGAACTCTAATATTCCAAATATCAAGTGAAAATTTGGCAATATTACACAATCATTAAAGGAACATTTTGGATGAAATATGAGTATCAAATGCATCTGTCTTCTACTTTATGATCTGTTTCTGCATGTTATTTTTGTTTACTTTGTTTTTTGCATTTTGGATCAGTTGCACAACTGTTTTCTGACTTATATGAATGATTAATGAACAAATCCATTGTCGTCGAACTTAAATAATATGTATTAAGGACTATTGAAGGGATTATGGAATCTGTATCAGTGTGCACAGAGGGTAACCTATGTAGATTGACCTAAATCTATCTTCTTACGGTTTCTGGTTAGGGCTTCTGTTGCGAAGGTTAGATCACAGTTTTATAAGATCTAAAGACAACCATGTCATTTAACTCTCTTTCAGGGTGTGGAACCCTGGTTCGAGCACCCCTCATCTTGCTTCAAGTGATACTTTGACTTGTGCAAGTAGGTCACTACAAAAAGGGCCAGTAGTAAGAGGTTTTTGTTGGTTAACCTTAACTCTGAACTTGGGTCAAGACCTCTCAAGCCAAAAAATGGTTTTGTTCCCAGGACCAGGATCATTTTGAGAGAGATTAGGTGATGTGGTAGCCATCAAAGCCTGAATTAAAATACTAGTTTGAGAAGAAAATTCAGGAATTTTCCCTTAAGGAAAACAGAAGTAAGAAGTTATCTTCTGAATATTGGAAACATAAGTATATCTTCACAGAGGTTCACGAAATATTCTTTGTGACCTTTGTGCATGAATTGCAAGAGTGGTTTTCAAGAGTAGCAGATTTCCAAACCTATTGGATGGATGACAAGGTCACTCATTGGACACTTGAATTGATCCAACAGTAAGAGCAGACTAATAATTCCATCACCCAGACTATATATTGCTGGGTTGACAACATATTTGGTGGGTTTGTGATAGAATTTGCAGTAGATCAGTTTGTGTCATATTATGAAACCGAAAGGATATTTTTCAAAGGATTGAGAGTTAAATTCATATGCTCTCTTCCTTTGCTGATTAACATGGTATTGTGTGAAAATGGTGTTTTTTGAAGCCACACAGAGTGAATGACCCATGATAAGATAGAAAGCACTATGCGTAGAGGAAAATATTATTGGGTCAATCAGAGAGGGGTAGATATATAGCGCTCTGAGAAATTCACCGAATATAAGGAGTAGTGAGGCTATGCACACCGAAGGTATCCCTCCTGATATGCCATATTCAAACTCACATAGGGGTAAGACATCTCCTACCCCACCACCGCCACCACCTGTAGAAAATATGGCTGTGCATATGAGGCTACCTACCTTTAAGGGCGTGGGAGATGAGGACATGGATAGGTTTTGGTTTTTTGTTGATGCAGTATGGCCTATGAAAAATGTTAACATTGATACTCTCAAGAGAGCACAACTGGCTATGGGGTTTGAAGGTCATGTGTTAGATTGGTTTATGGGATATCTAATTCGGCACGTTGATCCCACTGTCGTGCAAATTAAGGATGCTTTGAAATAGAAATTCAGGAAGTCGAACTCATACTCACAGTGCATGACAAATTTAAAAGATATCAAACAGGAGCAGAATGAATCTATTTGGGAGGTTGTTCAACGACTGAACCACACCATCAGTGAAGGAGGATTTATTTATGATGATAAGCAACATAAGGAATGATTCATTTCCATGCTCTTTCCACATCTACGTGGGCCTATGAATCAACAGAAGATTGATTCTCATGTCAAATTTGTGGAAGTTGCTATGAAGTTGGAAGTTGTGCCCATAGCAGATGATTAATTTAGAACTCTACAAATCCAAAGAAAACTAGAGGAAACGCACTAGGATATTCAGAACCTACGCGGAGACCGAGGAAAGGATATAGGTGTAGATATTTGGTGCATATGTTGTAAGGGTCCAAGAAATTCTAAAGATCAGTGTGCTTTGTTCTCTGATTGCATATAGGTAGGGGGACTGAATCCACTGTGCCCCAGGGATGCTTCTAGTCCAAGTGGTACCCCCACACTATGGTGTGCTGATTGTAGGGTGGTTGGATGACATGATACAGATGATTGTCCTCGATTGAGAAGCTATGTGCTAGAGCTAAAGCAGCAATGGTGCATGTTTTTCTCTTTAGTTGGTCATGATGAGAACCACTACCAAACATTCGACCTAATGATGGACAATGCTAACCTCTATAGAGTGCAGGCCGACGCACCTTCACCAACATCTCCCTCTAGACGTGGAGGATCCCCAGGAAGAGGAAGGGTAGGGGGAAGAGGTGGAGGCACGGGTCAGGGAAGAGGGAAATTAATCTGCTATAACTATGGAGATGTTGGATACTATGCGTGCAATTTTCCTTACCCTGCATGACAATCCTGCACGTACTATATAAATTTTATCATGTAATTGAAGACCCTCTTATTTTAATTTCTAGAATGAAGGAAAAGAAACAATAAATGCCTATGAAAAAAATAAAAATGGTTAAAGCTGAATCACACGATGATGATCCAAGTGTAAACATAATTACATGCAGTGGTGCTACCACTGGAGGAGATGAGGAAAAGAAGGTTGATGTAGAGCCACTGATCAGAAAGGCTTCTGACAAGAAAGAAGGACTCAACCTGTAGAAGGAAAAGGAGATTTTTATTGAAGCTAGGAAGTATTTTGTTGTTGCAGGGGCGTCCACATCAAATTATACATGGAATCAAATATTTTTTATGAATTCAAACCATTCCTACAAGTATGTATTAAGTTATTGCACAAACAGAAAGTGGTAGATAATCTCCAGGCCCTGATAGACAACTCCGCAGACAAGGAAGTACCTCACACTAAAACAAGCCTTGTGAATAATATTTATAAGTGGACTATTCAATAATCATGAAAAATTAGTCAGTTATGAATATCTCTCATGGAAATGGTCATAGATAAATGACTCAATTAACACAGTTGAATCCCAAAAATGATATCTAAGATTTATAAGAACAAGAAAAGAACTGGTTGGGAGATGTGCATGATTGTGAAAATTGGAGAGTATGAAATGGATCAAGTCATCTTGGACCTACGTTCTGATGCAAATTTTATACCTAAATAGACATGGTAGAAGATGGGAGAATCAAAGTTGGAATGGTCCACCATTTAGTTACGCATGGCTAATCATCAGAAGATCATTCCTCTTGGAAGACTTCCACAAGTTCTGATAGACATTGCTAGAGTAAGGGTATGCGCAGATTTTGAAGTGATACAAATTGTGGATGATGCATATGCCTACCCTGTGATGTTAGGGTTGGATTGGGCCATCGATATGGGAGGCATCATCAGCCTGAAGCGTAGAAGCATGATCTTCGAAAATGATGGGGCGAGGGTGATAATACCACTGGACCCTGCAGAAGGAGAAACATATACAGAGCTAGTGCACGAAGGAGATGATGTCAACCATATCTAAAATTTGACTGCATGGGACGAGGATTGGATCAATCCCATAGTTGATGGAATATTGAATTGGGATAAGGATATTTCATGTTTCTCTGATTCATATGGGGAGATAGACAACTGGAAGAATTGGTTGCATGTTTTTTTTGTGTTGCACTTCCTCAATATCACTAAAAAATTTTGATGCATATCCTCAAAGGTAAGAGAACTACCCTATTTTGATGGTTCTAGTAGTGTCATAGTATTTCTGGAAGAATTGGAAAAGGTTGTCCTGAAAGAAAGAAGGTTTTGGGAACTTGATTTGGATATGTGCGCGACCCCAAAACATTGGTGGGATACATACAAGGGATTTTTTAAGGACTGGGAGGAATGTAGCAAAATGGTGATGTTGCACTTTGAACCTCTCGCTACCCCACCAACCGAGATTTTCTATGGTCAGGGAGACCCACGCAAGCACTTGGCCATGTGGGTGGATGTTTGGAAGGAAAAAACTTAGAACAAGTGGGTTCATATGTTTATTCATTCATTGGGGTCGATACCTACTCTTGGTATCTTGAAACAGAGCTTCTTTCAAGGACTCACCATTGGATTACAATGACTGATGATTTCGTGTCAACCTTTAGCTTGGTTGGGGAATCAGAGGGTTTGGATGAAGCTCTACATGATATAGAGGATCTTGTATTTGATGACTCCCAACATCGAAGGGAATGTGTTGCGCTAGCATGGGATGCGCAGATGCAATATATTGTCAATTGAAAAAACCAATCAGTAGAGGGTAATGAAGATGATCTAAGAAATGTAAACATCCTTAAGTCTGAAGGGGAGCACACAGTTGCAGGGCCCTCATTGGAAATGGTATATGTAACTAGACCCAGAAGTTAAAGGAATAAAACATTGGGATAGAAGAACAACCCAAGTTGGCAAAAATCGGGAACTACTTGGATGATGATATAGTAGGGAAGGTTTCCAAACTACTAATAGAGTACCAAGACCTGTTTCTCACAAATTTCTCTGAGCTCAAAGGAATTCTAGGAGACCTAGGCATTATGAATATCACTTTGAAGCCAGATGTGTGGCCTATCAAGTAGCGACCATACTGATTGAATCCCAATTATAAATAGAAGGTAAAAGAAGAATTAGAGAAGATGTTTGTTGCATGCATCATTGAGTCTGTGGAGCAGTCTAATTCGGTGAGCCCCATGGTCATTGAAGGAAACAAGATGAAAGGGGAGATAAGGGTTTGTGTAGATTTGCGCAAGTTGAATGATGCATGTGTGCATGACCCCTTCCCTACTCCATTTTCAGATGAGATCCTGGATAATGTGGGAGGATAAGAGGCTTATTATTTTACTGATGGATTTTCAGGGTATCATCAGATCAGAATTTCACCCAAAGATCGTAGCAAGACCAAATTTACAATAGAATGGGGGTCTTTCCAATACACTTTCATGCCTTTCAAAGAATTCATGCATAAATTTTTGGAGGCATATTTTTATGATTGGATAGTGTTTGGGTTGGTAAAGAAACATGTGTCAAACCAACACATGATGCTTGACACTTGTAGGAAGCAAGAAATTTCTCCTAACTTGAAGAAATTTATATTTTGCATGGATTTTGGAAATTTTTTTGGACATATAGTGTGTCAACAAGGATCGATGGTAGACCCAGCCAAGATAGAAGTCATCATGAACCTAGAAGTTTCCACTAACGAGAAATAGCTGTGCTCCATCCTAGGACACACCGGATATTACAAAAAGTTAATTCAGGGCTATGCTCTGATCACTGTGCCAATGGAGAAGTTACTCAAGAAGGATGTGTCATTATTTTGGGATGAAGAATGTCAAAAGAGCTTCGAGCTTCTAAAAGAAAACATGGTCACCGCACCTATTTTGATATTTCCAGACTGGTCTAAGGTTTTCCGTGTACATGTGGATGCATCTGGTATAGCACTTGGTGCTATCTTGGCGCAACCAGGAGAAGGAGACATTGATCACCCTATTGATTTTTCCAGTAGGAAGCTCTCTAGTGCAGAGTGAAATTACTCAACCACGGAAAGGGAAGGATTGGCCATGGTCTATGATCTACAAAATTACCTGGACTATTTGTTAGAAGGACACATCAAAATATTCACTGACCATTCTGCTCTGAAATACCTAGTCAATAAGCCTGTGTTGGGGGGGAATATTTGCATATGGTTTCTTTTATTTCAATAATATGACTTTGAAATCATTGTGAAGCCGGGAAGATTGAATTATGGACCTAGCCATTTTTCATGCATCGAAAAAGGGGAAGAACCAACCAGTCCAGAGGAGGGGTTACCTAATGTGCAATTCTTTACTATCAAGGTGGTTGATGAGAACTTTGCTGATATTATACAATTTCTAACCACTAGAAGCGTGGCTGCTAAATATTCGGTGTAGTAGAAGGAGGATTTAGTTGTGCGCGCAGCTGATTTTACCATGATTGCTAGTCAGTTTTATAAGCTGGGAGAAAATGACGTATTGAGAAGATATATTTTGGAACACGAGAGATAGGATATATTGGCCAAGGCTCATGGAGGGGTGGCAGGAGGCCATTATGCAGGGAATTCTACTACGCAGAAGGTTTTGCATGCTTCATTATGGTGTCCCACACTGCACAGTGATGCACATACATACTTCCAAGCCTCTGATGCATGCCAGAGAATGGGGAAGCCCTCGAACAGAGATGAAATGCCCATGTAGCCTCAAATGGACCTACAAGCCTTTGATGAATGGGTTATAGATTTTTTTGGACCGATAAATCATCGAGGTAAGAATACTGGAGTGCGATATATCATCACTGCCACAGATTATGTAACCAGATGGGAAAAAGCTAAGGAATTTAAGGATTGTACTGCAGATCCTACCACACATTTCATTTCTGAACATACTCTAACTAGGTTTGGATGTCCTAATATACTTATGAGTGATAGAGGTACGCACTTTGTTAATTAAACCATTGAAACTTTGATAGAGGAATTTTAGATCCATCAACAGAAGAGTACCCCTTATCACCCTCAGGCAAATAGTGAAGGTAGAAGCTTTCAAAAAAAAATTTGAGAATGCACTCACAAATATCTGTAATGAAAATCATAATGATTGGGAAGTGCACATCCATTATGTGCTATGGGCTTATAGGACCACATGCAAGAAGTTGACGGTTCTTAGTGTGAATTCTAATCGCAAGCATACAAAAAAATATCACTTTATCTGTGCATAACAAGCAGCCCTAAAATTAAAGATGGCTATCAATTTCCTTATATCTGTAGTTAGTGTGTAATATTCCTGATGGGGAAATGCAACAATTATTAACAGTTATGCAGAGAAATAACATAGATCATCTAAATAAGATCAGGAGGCCAATATGAAGGCTCTTAAATTACATTTACATCAGCAAAATATATGCACAAGAGAGCCCATGAGATGTACAACATGAAATAGAAGACTTTTATGGAAGAAAATCCTCAAAAAAAGGTGTTGCAACCATGTATTAAGACTGAAGAGAGCTTGAAAACATTATTTTAATGGTTGCAACTGCTGTAGGTTACACTTCACATCTAGAGAAGATCTGTGCACAAAAATTTAGATCTATATCAGATCTGTATACTAGATAGGCTCTTCTTCAATTCCCCCTTGGGGTTTTCATCAAAACATGAAGTACAAGGAGTAGATCTGAGATCTAATGCTGAAAATCTAAAGAAATATTTAGAAATACATGAACATTCAGATCTGATCTGATATATTTAATATGATGATCCCCTCCAATTGGATGGCAAATGTGAAGGGCAGATCCCCAACACATGAAAGTCATTCCTCCAAAAAGCGTGCCAAAAGACCCTGCAACAGTACCCACACAAATAATGCAGTTATCGAAGCAAAACTACATTGTAGGCTTTCAAACAAGTTTGGCCTCAAGCCAAGATCTGAAAATTTAACCCCAATCATCCAATACTCTCTTGTGAATGGGATAGAAGCCTTCCCCACAGAAAAGGAGCACTATAATGGCCTAGATATGAGTAGATCTAGCCTCCACTTGTTGCAGCTTACAAATACAACTAAACCCTCAACAAGATCTGCATTGTAGTTAAAAGAAGAAGCTTGGCCTTCTACCTGATAGTGGATAAGAAATTCAAACTCTTCCAAGAGGCCTATCGAGGAAGGAGGTGGGATTCCCGATCAGGAACACCCAGTGCTAAACAACATTATTCTCAGCTAAACAACCAGAGAATGAGAAATGTCTAAACAAAAAATATCTTTAGAAATAACATAATCATCAACAACCTTCTCATGCTTCCATCCTCCTCCATTTATAATTTAAGATCTTGCAAAACCCTAAACCATCTCAATGAAATAGGTCCTTTCACATGAGTCACCTCCAACTAAAACTGCATTGTGCCTCATTGATGGCCACTCCTCCAAGACAACATTGTTGATTTGGTCATGGTTGACCCAGTCAAAATATTTATCCCCTTTCACACCTAAGGGTCCTTATTTAAATAGCCCATATTTAGACTTGCTCACATTTCATTGATTTATTTACTCTTTAGGAGTTTTATTGATCCTCCTTTACACATTTATTCATCAAACAGAAAAATAAAACAAAATTGAATATTCCCATTAGCTTGGGACTAATTGGGAATATTACAATCCTCCCCTCCAAAATTTTACTTGTCCTCAAGCAAATGATAAGGTGAGTGTTGCAACTCTTCTCCTCCTTCATTGGTGACACCATAATCATGTGTTAAGCTTCCTCCATAGGCTAAGTGTTCACCAATCCAACCCTCCATGAATTGCTCCTCCAAATTTCTTATGAGATGTAAATAGTCCATCCCATAAGGAGTCAATAACTCAAATGAAACAGACATGACTGAACCAATGATATCCCTTAAACATGTAGCGTAAGGTACATAGAGAGTCTCCATCCCATGTGGTACATACATGCCTCCCATCCTCCCTCCATACATCCCCATAAAAAGTACAAGTATATCATCAATGTATGGAAGCAAAATTACAACATACAAACATAAATTTGAGCATGTGGAGGTGGATAATAGTCCCACATATGGTACTAGCACAGTGCATCTCTTACTTGCATCAGATCAAGATATGGTAAGTGGTTTCCCCACCACTTACTTGTTTCCCATGTTATCTCACTATGGCTAAAAGTGTGAGATATGTTTGGTGCTTTAGGAAAGCATTCATCATGATAGAAAATATCCCTTTGCTCATCAGGGGAGTGGCCATATTCAGAAATTTGTGTGGCCCATTGTTGGCTATGAGATTTACAAAATGTATTTCTCCTCCTTGGAGCCATGGCTTGCATAAACATGGCGAAAGAATATATACAGTCAGAAAATAAAACATGCTTTACATGATCATATTATTCACCAACAATACTCCTCATACAAATGGAGTGGTGCATGGATCTATATCCTCTCTCAAAAGAAGAAAGAGATGGCTGAAATAGCTTCTTCATAGATTCATTTTGCTACCCCAACTCCACATAGTTCATGCATTCTTGAAAATTCCGATATAGTTATTCTTTCAAGCCTTCCCAGTCAAAGCTCCTCGTGATGAAGTTGTGGATATTCATGGAATACATGTGGCTGAAACATAACTCTTTGTAGGCCCTTTGTAGTAACTTCCCTTTGATCTTGGAGGATTTAGACAAGAATATCCTACCATGATGATAGATGAATCCTCCTTGGACTAAATAGCCCTATTCATGCAGCTGGTCATCAAGTATCATACAAGTGTGAAGATCTTTGGAATAATCCACCAATAGTTCAGATTTCCAATACAGATCTAAACTGCTCAACAATGACAGGGATGATGGTATATCAATAGAAATGTTTGTCATGTTTCTTATCTCCTCCTTGACATTTCCCATGCCAAAGGTGTGTGTTGGAAGGCCATTCCTTCCATTATTCTCCTCCCACAACACAGAACCAGAATTGAGAGTGTGTAATGATGATAAAGGAAGAAGATTTCCCTCCTTCTTGAGCTTACCCAAGACTCTCAGTGTTGTAGCTTTGTCTTCTAGTGCTCCAATCCCTCCTGGATCTAAGCTTGGAGCATCATTTTGTGAGGTCTTACCCACAAAATCTGAATCAAGTGGCCTCCCAGGTGGTTTGCCACTAGCTAATAGTGTCGCATGTAGAAATCTCATGAACATGCTAGATGGGACTATAAATTCCTTGCTTCCACTACGCAAATCCATCTCTGATTTTTGTGTGGAAGTGGTATGTGAAGGGTATGTATACATGCCTTTGATCATTTGAGATTCACCACTCTTCTTTTCAACCCATTCCATTTGTAAAGCCTCCCAATCAGTGGTGACTTTCCCCAATGTAATCAACCATTGAACACCCAAAATCACATTGGTGTCTGGTATGTCAACCACAAAGAAGTGATCAACCAAAGTGTAAGTTCCCATGGTGACTGAAAGTGATGGGACATAATGCATGCATTGCATTGTTCTATCTCCTGGGACCAAAACAGAGAATCCATCAAAAGTATCAGTGGGTATTTCCCTTCTTTGTACAAGATGGGCATCAATGAGGTTGTGGGTGGCCCCACTATCAATCAATACAGAAACCCTCTGATTCAAGATTGAACCTTGAAATCTTAAGGTAAATTACTTAGGTACTCCCCTAAAAGATGCAAGAGTCCATCTAATAGGAGAAAATGCTCCATTCCCATCTCCTGATGGTGTTGTATCTCCTCCAGAAGTGTTATCATTGTGACCATTTCTTGGTTCATCTTCTTCTTCCTCCTCAACATTAGAGAAGACCTCTATGTAATGTGATTTTCCGGTAGGACATCTATGTCCAGGTGCCCATGATTCTTGGCAAGTGAAGCATAGCTTCTTCTTCCTTAGTTCTCTCCAGACTTCATCATCAAGAGGCTTCTTCTATGAGCTCTCCTTTGAAGGAGAAACTTTCTCTTCCCTTCCTTTAGAAGGAAAAGAGGGCTTATGCTGAAAGTTTTCCTTTGATTTTGGCAAGGCATCTTCAACGTATCTAGCCCTCTCAATGGAATCATGCAGAGTAGTGGACTTGGTAGACTTTACCAACCCATGAAGAATTTCATCTAAACCATCTATGAACATGTACACCCTTCTTGCTGTAGGAAAATCAGGAACCATAACAGATAATCTCAAAAATTTAGAAATGTAAGACTTTGTATTACCTGATTGTTTCAACTTTGCAAGGCTCATGAATGGTGCCACTAGATCTCTTCTGTCAAAACTTTCCACCAGCCTTCTAGTGAGCTCTGAATAAGCAGTCACATTGGCATGACCCAATGTAGACAAGCCATGGAACCACCAGTCATGTGCTTCACATTCAAAGTGCAGCGCTGCAATCTTGATAGCCTCCATCTTAGGGACCTTGTTCAACTGAAAGTAGATGTCAAGTTTTTATACCCATGCTTTGGAAAAACAATTGGATGACCCATCGAAATTGGGTAGAAATAATATGCCCATAGAGTGATGTCGATCATGATTCTGAGTGAATCCACCATCTCTATGCTGATGCCTTGGTCTTCTTTTTTCCTTAAGGTGACAAAAATCTTGAAAAATCAACTGATCTTTGAATCTCTGATTTTGAGACTCATATTATTTAATGTAGTGTTCAAGGGATTCTTGCTCCTGAAACCCTTCATTTCCCACAGGAAAAAATGTAGGCATGGTAGAGCATTGGGAAACTTGTGGCTGATGCATTGGTTGATCATTCCAGTGGTGAGACATGCCAGAGATTTATCCAAGGTGAAATATATTAGGATATTCTTTGATTTTTTCCAATCTCATCTCTTTGATCTCTCTAGCAAGAATTTGCATGGCTCTCAAAAGGATCTTTGCAAAGTCCTTTCCTTCTTCATCACTTCCAGATTCAGGGGCTTTACCCTTGTCTTTATCATCATTTGTGTAATAAAATTTCTTCTGTCTTATTTTTATATACCTATTCTCTCTATCAGTAAGAGGCTCTTCTTCTTCTGAAGACATATTGGCTTCTTAGAAAGCACAGGCTGTGCCAAGATGATTGCTCCAATACCACTGTAATATTCACGATGGGGAAATGCAGCAATTATAAACAATTATGCAAAGAAATAACATAGATTGTATAAGTAAGATAAGGAGGCCAATATGAAGGCTCTTAAATTACATTTACATCAGTAAAATATATGCACAAGAGAGCCCATGGGATGTACAACAGGAAATAGAAGACTTTTATGGAATAAAATCCTTAAAAAGAGGTGTTGCAACCATGTATTAAGAATGAAAAGAGCTTGACATCATTATTTTATTGGATGCAACTGTTATAGATTACACTTCAGATCTAGAGCATATATGTGTACAAAAATTTAGATCTATATTAGATATTTACACTAGATAGGCTCTTCTTCAATTCCCCATTGGGGTTCTCAGCAAAACATGAAGTACAAGGAGTAGATTTGAGATCTAATGTTGCAGAACTGCAGAAATATTCAGAAATACATGAAAATTCAGATATGATCTGATATATGAAATATGATGATCCCCTCCAATTGCATCTCAAATGTGAAGGGCAGATCTCCAACATATGAAAGTCACTCCTCCAAAAAGTGTTACAAAAGATCTGCAACAGTATCCACACAAATAACATAGTTCTAGAAGAAAGACTACTTTGTAGGATTTAGAAAAAGTTTGACCATAAGCCAAGATCTGAAAATGTAGCTCCAATCATCCAATAATCTCTTGCCAATGGGATAGAAGCCTTCCCCACTGAAAAGGAGCACTAGAGTGTCCTAGATATGAGTAGATATAGCCTCCACTTGCTGCAACTTACAAAGACAACCAAACCTTCAACAAGATCAATGTTGTAGTTGGAATAAGAAGCTTTGCCTTCAGCCTAAGAGTGGAAAAGAAATGAAAACTCTTCCAAGAGGCCTCTCAAGGAAAGAGGTGGGATTCCCGATCAAGAACACCCAGTGCTAAACAACACTATTCTTAGCTAGAAAGCTAGAGAATGAGAAATGTCTAAACAGACAATATCTTCAGAAATAACATAACTATCAACAAACTTCTCATGTTTCCATCTTCCTTTTATAAGTTGAGAGCTTGCAAAACCCTAAACCATCTCAATGAAATATCTCCTTTCACATGAGTCACCTCCAACTAAAACTCTGTTGTGCCTCATTGATGGCCAGTCCTCCAAGACAACACTATTGATTTGGTCATGGTTGACCCATTCAAAAGATTCAACCCCCTTCACACCTAAGGGTGCTTATTTAAATAGCCCATATTTAGCCTTGTTCACATGTGGCATTGATTTATTTATTTTTTAGGAGTTTTATTGATCCTCCTTTACACATTTATTCATCAAACAGAAAAATAAAACAAAATTGAATATTCCCATTAGCTTACGACTAATTGGGAATATTACATAGCGATCAGAATAAATGCTACAAAAATCCAGATCTATGTATTTAAAGACATTAAAAATAAAAAATAAGCAAGAGTTGCTCCATGCATCCAATGAAAACGACAATATTTTTTAAAAAATATTTTTTATTATGACACCTCGGAAGGTAACATAGAAAGATGTTACCAGTCCCCCTCAATGGGATGGGTTCTTGTATGTCCTCAACACTTCAGATTTAAGATCTCTCTCTCTCTTGATGGTGCACAAAACCTAAACAAAAATGGAACTCAAAGGGAGTTCACAAGAAAAAAGCAGAAAAATATGACAATGATGGGAGTGTCAAAGTCATACCAAAAGTATAGATCAAAGTGTAATCTCTAGGCAACAAAAGGTAGTGAATGAATGGAAAAACTCTTCTATTTATAACAAAATATTGAGTTAGTCTAGATATTGGTGCATAATTAAAATATTATTAACCAAATCTAGATCCAACTTTTATGGAATATTTCATTATTTTTGTTGGAGGGAAAAGTAATTTGAATTTGGTCAAATCCCTTTATTTAGAAATAATAAACAAATAAATGATTTATTTATTAATATCAGAATGTGGTTAAGTAATAATTATATAAATAATGATTTATTGAATTATTTATATATGATTTAGTCAAATTTAACAACGATTATTATTAAATAATAATTTAAATAAATATTCCTAGAAAATAATAAGATTTATAATTAGATACAAAAATCGGAATCTCCACAAACTAAAAAATGAAGACTGGAGATTCTGAGTTTTGTATCTAAAGATATAAACCACAGAAACTTGCAATCTATCAATATTTATAATGATTTATTTAATTAATTTTTCTCTTGTGGGTTAAATATGACTAGGAATATTAAGTAAACAGTGGTTTAATTAATTATTCCTGGAGGAAAATCAAACACATAAGGATTTACTTAATTATTCCTCATGGGGTTTCCTATTTAGGCAAAAAAAACTTAATAAATTATGGTTTATTAAGTTATTTTTCATAGTGAAATCAATTTTACTATGGTAAAATTGGTCTTACATGGTGTACATTAGTCCATATAATAGTAACAAGTTAGATGACCAAAAAATTGTGTAACAGATTGCCCCCCAACGTGCGAACATTAGGATCTAATCATATGACTGAAGTACTTTGTAAGAACTCAATCACTAGACACTGAAGGGGAGTCATAGATAGAGAAATATAAGGCAGACAGAAGCGAGAGAGGACAACACCCTAAGGAGGCGATATTTACAGGTGTGGAAAGTATCTTTTATGAGTGGGTACCTGATCTGAATGAGGCAGGGGAGGCATACCTATACCCGTCGTGAGAACAAAGTACAAATAATAATGATGCGCCCATCAAACATGGGAGTGAGCTATATAGTACATGTTGGCATAAACATGGGCCAGTTAAAAAGCATGATAATGGATCCCACATACATACTGTGCCTGATAAAACAACCAAGACTTATACAATAATATCTGAATACATGAGATATAAGTACAACCAAAAGAGGCCCTGTAAAATAGGAAAGGGATGTGAAAATATGAATGGTACATGAAAACTAAAAAGGCACTGCAAGCTACTGGGGCCAGAACCAAAAAAATTGTAGATTTGCATCCAAGGTTGTAGTAAAGAGGTCATCCGGGTATGTGAGGGGATACCTAAAGGGCCACCCCCTCATGAAGTTTTAAACATCTCACACACACCTGAGAATCACTAGTAAAATCTACTGCATCAATAAACCATCAAGTATACGGATTTCGATCATGCCATAAGGAGTAGGAACTTAGAAACGATCAATTCAAAGGGTAATAAAGGGTCCCTTTGCTTGATCCGAGGCACCGAACAAGAGTGGAAGTTGGAAACAAGGTACACCGCCCTCTAGACATGCCTGCTGGAATGAATAAGCTAATGTCGACAGAAGGAGGTCCACCATAGGTGAGGAAATAAGGGATCCTCAAATAAGGCATGAGGGATAATAGTAGAACGACTAATAGACTGACACCAGGGATGATGATGGAATGGGGGGTACTGAGTAGCGGGGTGACAACTTCCCTTGTTAGAGCATAAAGCACATGGGTGACCTAGCAGCTACTGACTCGACTCCGGAGGGGATAGGGGACAGTATGACTGGAGGCCAAAATGTACATCACGATGGAGGTATAAAGAAATGAAGGATGGAATACTGTGACAAGAGACAAAAGGGACTCGGCATAGAGTCCATGGATGCGATGATCAGACTCAACTCAGATGCTCTGAATGAGGGCGACTTGATGATGCTTCGACAAAGAAGAGGCCCGGTGGATACCATAAAAACATGAGTAAAATATGGTTAGTCATGAGAAACATTGACACGAGCATCGACAAGTGTGAAGGAAAAGTGGTGCCCCAAGAACGAGTGTTTCAAGTGAATAAATTCAATTTTGAGAAGCAGTGAAGTGACCCTTCTTGGAAAAAATGTGTCGGGGTGAAGTATCAAATCACTAAAAACGAAAGGATACCCATTTGAGAGCTTGGTGAGAGCTTTCCAATGGTGTTAACGATTTTTCAAACCAAGCTACGGTTTGGTCGCAACTAGTGAAAGAATAATCTGGGGTTTCCCTTTTAATAAGACATTTTCCCTCCAATTTAATTCATTTGCAAGTGTAGTTGTGGTGAATGTAGAGAGGAGAAAAGGCACTAAATCTTGTGGCGATCGTAGTAGACAAACCTACCATTGGAATCAAGATCCATCAATTTCAGGTAAGAGGCCTAACCATACTCTTTCAATTCAATGGATTAATGTTTTAGATTAGGCACCCAGATCTCAGGAATAGACACATGCTCCTCTTCACGGTCGGGTCACACTTTCTGGGTCATTTTATGTGACTTGGGTAGAAGGTATTGGGTATAAAACTACGACGTACCCTACGAACGGCCTAAAAAGTGTGACATGTTAGAGAGAGCGGTTTTAGTGCTATTTTTTGGCAGAGAGCTCGGATTTTATTGTTATGATGGAGTCTTTCCTTTTTGTACATTGACAAACATGATGGTTTTGTGCAGGTATGGTCGAGTTGAGGATCAACTGGAGAGAGAAAGACCTAGACACATTACGTTCTGACATATGAGAGGATCATTTAGTCCACACTGCATTGGCCAAGTTTGGGGTCTTGAATTTTTTTTTGGGGTTTGAGAGCCCAGGATGCGCCACTAGTGGTGGCTACTGTGTAGAGGGGGAGGTGGGGTAGGCAGATGGGTGTTTCGACCCGAGTTTTTTGTGCATTGGGATTAGATGCCACTATACATATATTAATATCCCTATAGTGGGATGAGCTATCATGGGGACCTGGACTTGCCACTTCCTCTAAGTTGAGCATGGGGGCTAGACGATAAGTGAAAATTTGCTTATCTTTCATGGTGAATTTTAAAGTTTCAAAATATTTTATATGGTACTGATTCATTGAATTTTGATATGGAGATATAGCACCGGTGAAATGGGACGAGTATATGGGACAGCCCATAGTGTTAGGAGCTGCAGGACCTAGTGGATCGAAGGGAATAAAAAATGAGGATGATGTGGCCCTCCTGGAGGATATTTGTCATAGATGTGAGAGGCTACTGACAGGAGTTTCTAAGCGCGGCTGGTAGGACATAGACGACCAATACATAGAGCCATGTATAGGTCTACCCTCAGAGTGGCGAGGAGTCAAGCAGCACATGGCGATGGCTGGACAAGGGATGCGTGATCTATGAGATGCAGGAGCCGAGACATTAGCCTCGGACCCCCCATATAGTGATTAGATGTAGGGGCATGAGGTGCCCCAGGTTTTGATTTTTTGTAACATGCTATGGGAATTTCATACGTATCGGAGTTAGTGGACTCCAAAACATTGTATATATTTAATGACACATATTATGGATATGAATCATTTTATGGTTTATTGTTATTGTCTTTTGTGAAAAGCATGTGATAAATCCCAATCTAGAATATTGTTTGCAATTTTATCTACATAGTTATTTTGGGCTCTAGGTACATGACTAAATGTAATGTTTCAAAATTCACATATTAAGAGCTTCACCTGTAAATATTTTCTGAAAAGGATAGGATTATGCACATGATTAACACCATTCAATTGCATGACAAGCAGTAAAGAATCTAAACGAACATGAAGGTGAAGGGGGCGATGGTCAAGGGCATAGGATAATAAACCTATTACTGCATCATATTCAGCCTAGTTATTGGTGGCAGTACCAATGCATACGTCGTTAGAGAGGATAAGAAAATGCAAGGGGGTGAAAATGGCTGAGGATGCCGAGGCTAGATTCTAGGAGTAGTGGCTTGCACCATCTACATAGCCGATATATGATATGGACAGGGGATCCCTCTGAACAGTGCCACAAGACAAAAATTGAGAGGATGGTGAACAATGGTGGAAACCTGAATGCAAGGTAGAAATGAAACAAGCACTGCTAGAGGAAATTCAATGGGTAGTATTTCTATCCCTGTCACACTAAAAAGAGGATGGTGTGGGGGAAATTCCTTAGGGGTTTTTTTTGCTCAGGTTGCGAAAGTCACCATAGACACGGATGGTGCCATTTTTCTTATGGGCTTGATAGATGAAGTCAGGGGTGGAAAACGATTCCAGGATGTCGTCATCACAGTAGAAGACGGGGAGAGTGGTGGAAGGGTAACCACATGATGTGACGAAGCTACCTAACTCATCATCATGAGAAGAGAGGTTGACATGTACATTGTCACGGAGGGTGACCAAAAAACAAGTAGATGAAGGATCCACTGATGTTGAGCCCAGGGTGATCGCTGAAGGGAGGTAAGGTGAAACAGAATGGAAAGCCCCAAAGGGGTCTTCGATCGTGGATCTCATAGATGATGATAGGTATAGGATATTTGTCGAAGACTCCGTAATCTCAACATCAGGAGGGGGAATGTAAATTGGAGTGGATGTGTCCTCTAGCGCTGTCGACGCATAATGCACAATTAATGGAGAGCAGGATTCATTGTGATCAACCTCATACTAGAGACCTACCTCCAAAGAGGTGTGGTACTATGCAAGGCAGGCACAGAGGTGGGTATAGTGGCCATGAAGATCACAAAAATCACAGGGGTGGTTTTTGTGCATAATCTTGGGTTTCTTCGCTACAGTCGGTAAAGTAATAGGGACTTCTAGGACCTTAGACTTAAAAAATGCTACGTTGACCATGGGCTTGATATGAGGCAATTTAGGACAATTATGGGTGGCATGACTGACAAAATCACACAAAGCACACATGGGTGTACACTTTGAAGGCTGAGGAAGAGCAGGGGTTTTCTGGGCATCCTTGTCCTTAGGTTCCTTTTTGTAGTCTTTTCCCCCCTCACCTGAGGCTTTTACAACAGGAGTAGGTTCCTCTTGAGGTGGCTGAGGCACAGAAGCAAAGGGAGGGGTCATAGCGACTAGTTTGACTGGGGTTAAAGCAGTGTAAGGTTTGGGCTGACCAAGCCAGGTATTGGCTGGGGGATCAATGTACCAGATTGGGATCTCCAGGGTCATGTTGGGAAGAGATAAGGTAGCCATAACAGGTACAGAAAATACTCTAGCAAGGGGAGTAAGAAACTGTATCTGACCGGAGGGGTAATGGCTGGGCAGGACAACTCCAAGATCATTAAGGCTAGGAGGAACCATTCCAGGAGTATAGATAGGATCATAGACACAAGCTATTGATGAGGGGCCTTCAGGAGGAGGTCCTGAAGGCTGAGTCGAAGTACTAGCAGTAGGTTTCGAAGGGTCGGGTTGTTGACCAGTCAAACCAAACCATTCGAGGTCGCACCGAGACGATTGCATCATGAAAACATTCGACAAGATAGGGTTAGAGATAGGACGGGGGAGACCAAGGAATGAACCAAGTAAAGAGAAATATTTAAATACTCTGAGTGAGACATAGGTTGGAGGTTCAACTGCTTGTTTATTGGCCAATGAAGAAATAATGGACTCTAGAGAGGTTTTAGGCTTCGGTTCGTAATATGTCAATTGATCGACGGTGACGATATTTTCGTTGTGAGGAAATCACATATTGCAATGAACCGTAGATGGGACAACACACATCGCATAAGTGTAGCTACGACCCAATAGAATGTTGTATTCTAAGGAGGCATCAATGACTTCAATGTCAACACAAACACTCTTGCCCACAAGAGTAATAGGACAATTGCAGAACATGCCAAGGGGCTGGGAAGATTAGTCATCCCATACACGGAGGGTGAAAGCAGATGGGGCTAACTCAGGGGATCTAAGATATTTCCAAACAGAAGAATACATCACGCAGGTGGATGCCCCATAATCAATGATACAATGGGAGACGTTGGAATTCCGAATCTTGATATGTGTTTGGAAGAAGACGGATGCAGGAAGGGGGGGATGCTCTGACTTGTCAACATCGAAGACAATAAAACAATCATCTAAAGGATCCAAAAAAACCATAGCAGTTAGTAGAGATTTTTGTTGTGAAGGGCATGAATAGAAGACTTCTAGCATTAACATGGCGGCAGGGGATTGTGCCAAGTCATCTACTATACTATAAGAGTGGGAAGCTTTACCAAAAGCGACATTTTAGCAAAATGGTCCCTTGGGGATCTTGGTATGAACATATGCCTTAAGTTGAGGGTTCTGTAAAGGACCATTGGGTGTCAAAAGGGGCTCTGTGGGACCTGAAGACGGGGGCTCGGTGGCAGACATAGTAGGGTGCATGTTGTACTGACGGGACTGAGTCTGAATATTGAGGTCAACAGTATTAGGTTGTTCAGATTTCATCATGAGGATTTGGTAATCAAAGGTACCAGATGGGGGAGGTTGAGTGGCCGCTTGACTTTTAGGGGGTTGGGCAGCCACCTATCCTTGCCAGGGAAAAGGATTGGTAAACACAGCTAGTTGGATGGGCGGAACATTAGGAGGAACTGAAGAAGAGGCTTGTTGTCCTCTAGATGTTTCTTGAGCTTCCCACATTTGACAAATCTGAGGTAAAATGGGAAAATCATGGATATAGTGACTATAGACACCGCAACAAGAAAAATGATTACTCCTGTGAATAAGACTGTCCTGCTTGGGCGGAGCGCCTTGTTGATGGGTTTTTGTGTTAGATGTATTCCCTTGGGGATTGTTTCCAAGATTCCTGGAGCGGGTTCATTTTGGTTTCCTTTCCTCTTATTTTTGGAAGTGGGAGGATTATTCACACTCTGCAGTGCATACACCTGACCGTGAGGGGGGGTGGTTGTTGTTGCAGAGTTTGAAAAGGAAAGGGAGGCTAAGGTGCTTGTGTTCAAGGAGTTGGAGAACCAGGCTATGAATATGGATAATAAGGAGGTTGGGCAACATTGGGGAAACAGGTTGGGAAAAATCATGAGGCACGCTAGGTCCTAGATACATGCTTCCGGGAGGGGGAAAAGTGTTGGAGGAGCTGGCCCCTCCCTAAGGGAAACCATAAGCCATGGGAGGATTAGTGTAAGGATGAGAAAGGGATCTAACGATACCGTCAGCAGGATGGGATGTCGTTAGTGAATTAGCACGACCGAGTCTAGGGAGATTAAGTAAGACGGTATAAACATAACCAAATTGTGTGTAGATCAAGTCATATTTTAACGTAATCTATATGGAAGCTTCCTCGGTCCGAGGGAAGTGATATGCGACATCTTTACTAATGGAAATCAAAATGGATCTGAGAAACTAGCCCATGCAAACATGGTATTTGAAAACAAGGGCTCGACATAGGCTCTTCCTTCTGTGTCATTCTTGAATATGGTCATATAGGTGGGTAGCATAAGTTTAACGGAAAGAAGTTAAGAGTTTGGTATCGGTCATAGCAAAGGGGAAGGTGGAAGTAAGACAGAAAAGCCTTTGCAAGGGTTGCAAAAGTATTATGAGAGGAGGAGACCTAGTCGACATACCACTTGGAAGCTTCTCCAGTAAGCGTAGATTGGAATAATAGAAGATAGACAAAGTCATCGGTGATGGAGTTAGATGAACACCACATGTGGAAAGAATGAACATGGTTGGTAGGATCCTCTCCATCATTTCCTTCAAACTTGGGGATGTCTCAAGGAAGCTTGGTTGGCATAGCAGGCCAACCTTAATCATGGTGTATGAGGTCATTAATAAACTTGCTAAAGTCAGGAAGGCTTATGCCTGCCATATAAGGAAGCAAGGGAGCAACCGGCATAGTTCTTGTTGTGGCACTACCAATGGCGTTTTGAGCATTAGGGCCACGGCCACCACTAGCATTAGGTCCTAAACCAGACATGATGAAGGTGAAGGGTGGAAGAGATCTGGAGATAGAACCAGAAGGGGAACTCGATGAACCAGAAGCAGAGTTAGAATGGGGACTCGGTGGAGGATGAACTCATACCCTACGTGGTGGAGTAAGTCTTCCTAAAGGAAATTGAGGATGAAGGCCTTGAAGTATCTAGGATAAATTCCTTAGGGGCGATATGATGGGAAAGAGACACTTAACCCAATACGGAAGAGAGGTAAACAAGGGCAGGGAGGTGCATATAAATTGATTACAATGTTTAAGTCTTGGCCTAGTGGTGTGAACCAGATGCTCTTCGCTTTAGGTGTGTGTGTATGTGATAGGTGTGTTAATTTTAATTAAGGCCAGATGAGTGTAGATAAAAAAAAAAGAAAAATATGTTGTATAACTGTAAATAAAACTGAAAGTGACAGTAAAGGAAACTGAAAGAGACAGTAAAATAAACAACTAAGGATGCATAAATTTAAACCCAAGGAGGTGCACCAAATTTCTCTCTCACAAAAAGCAACAAAAATTGAAATGGAAGTTTTGAAGAAAGGTGTGGAAGATAAGATGGATGGCTTGAATAATGGTGTGGAAGCTAATATCGATGGTTTGAATAAATTTTTGGAAGCTAATATTGAAGGTTTGAAGAATGGCATGGAAGTTGTTATCACTCTGTAATTTGTAAGATTGGCAAGAGAAAGCGATAGAGGACAAAATAAAACCACTTTGGAGTCCAAGACCTAGCATTCCTAGACTCGGAGAGGGCTCTATCTGTTTTATGATTTAACTTGATTATTATAAGTACTGATATTAGGCTAGTTACAGAAATTATGAGGGTTGTTTGTTTGATTGATTTTGTGGTTCGACAGATAGATCTGTGAAATGAATCCACTGGGATATGGAGTCATGAAAGGCTGAATCGTACATCAACTTTTCAAGGGCATTCACAAAGCAAGGTAACTATGTAGACTAGATCTTACTGGCTGTGTGAATATGAGATGGGAGAAAGTAGTGGGTTCATAAATAGCTAAAGAGAAGTTAAGAATTCTTTAACTAAACTTCAGAAGAAAATATTAAGATAACAAACAAAAATAGAATTAAGGTGTTCTCTCAGCAAATCTTAATCTAAATTTTCTATTTTGAAATCAGATAAATTGATGCACAACATGAAAAGACATAGGAAAAACATTAACATAGAGGAAAAAAATTAACACAGAGGAAAAAAATCACCATTAACATAGCTCAAGAATGTTGTGAATGGTCTCTTATTATTGATGCCCAACTCAAGCAGTTACAGTGTTCCAATACTTCTCACAATGCAAGTTTCAGCAGGGTCCAATTTTCCAACCCTTGATACTGCTAAGGCATGAATTATTTATCTAAATAATAAGTCGTTTGTCCTAACTTACTCGAAAACCTTTCGTTTATTACAATTTAGCAGAAAATGGACAAGTGTGGCCATGGAAGGCCTGAACAGAAATCTCTGACAAAAGCACTTCTTGTAGAATTAATTTTGGGCAGCTTTTCATGGATGCAAAAGTTTCAATGGCTCTTCATAAGATCAAACAATAAGCTTGGAGGTGGTTGTGATGGTCATGAAGAGGTAACCAATGGTGGTTATGACATCTGGCCCTGCTTTTCAGAAAACTGGCTTTTGTTAATTAAATCTGGTGCATCGCTGGTTACTTTTCATTAATTGGTGATTGTGCTGATGAGTTTTATTCCTTTTCTATTTATGCTATTATAACATAACAATTTTATAAAAATTCCTTTGCCTGAATCGACCTCCTTTTCTTGCACACCTTGTTAGGGCTTATTCTATTACAAGTCCTTCTACCGTGTTTCGCCCTATTTATTCATAAAATGGCGCACAAACCTCATAAGCCTGGAAGTGAAGGGATGAGGGTGGACGCAGCACAACGAAATTTTTACTGGTCAAATGAATGCAACAATGGTTTGTAGGCCAGCGGAAATATCTTTTCGGAGGGGGTCTCAGGTGGTAAGTAGTAATAGATAGGGGGGTGCGAAATTGTGACGGTATGGCACGTGGAGGAGTGGGAAGTAATGGATACCAGCCATTTTGGACCCCTATTGTCCTGCTTAGCTCCTTTTCTTCACCAAATAGCGTACATACTTCATATGCGTGGACTTGAAATCCTTTATATTTCATCTTGGAACCACATCGCATCTACGCCAACACCGCACTTCACATTTCGTTGTCTTTAACTTTTTTCTTAACACTTATCTTTTGAAACTTGTGATGTGCGCACTGCGATATGCGATTGGGTCCCACCCACATCACATATCGCACTTCGGCGATTCTAAAACATACCTCCCATGGTTATCCTTTAAACTTTGCGATTTACGATTGGGCCCCATCGCATCGCACATCGCACTTCAGCGGTTTTAATATTGAACCCTTCGCATTTATCTTGTAAAAATTTCGATGTGCGATTGCAATCGAGTCCCACCTATAATTTCACATCGCACTTTGACGATTTTAACACTTAACTTTCCAACTTATGTTTTAAGATTCGCGATTTGTGATTGCGAGTGTAATCTCCTTCTCTTCCTTCGATGCGATTTAACATAGAAAAAGCTCTGCATACGAATTTTAAATCCTTTGATTTTGCCTTTGAAACTACATCACATCCAGGCCTCCTTATCGTACTTCACAACCTTTAACATTTAACAATAATAACTTATCCTATGTGATCTACGATGTGTAGTATGCGATTTAATCTCCTTTGTTGATCAATGCTCAGATTCAATGGTCCTCACTACTCCCTTGTTGTGGTTTTTTGACTTTGTTTCTTTGGTTGTTCATAAAATACTTGACTCATTCATTGTTTTTCGCACATTCACGACTTTCCCGTGTTCACGACTTGACCTACTTAGCTTTCACGACTCGACCCAAACGTGCATGAGTTGACCCAATCATGTTCACGACTCTGCCCAGCATGTTCATGACTCTACCATTGTTGTTTTTTCTGCTTTAACTGATTCTCTGTTGCATTCGCTTCCTTTGATTCTAGTGTTGCTCCTCTCTACTCCTTTGTCTTCACTAATGGTCTAACGCTGCTCCTTGCCTTGTTGCTGCTTCTTTGCCTCTCTTTTATGCTTTTCTTACTACATTATTTCCTGATCTGCTCCTTTTCCTTAATGATAGTTCTACTGCTGCTTCTTTGTGTTCCTTATCAACAACATTTTCCCCTTCTACTCAACTGAAAGGTACATATATTATTTTGAAGCTCTTGACAATCAGGATTTCCCATTTTTCCTAAAAATAAGTGATAGCCATGGAATATTATTTTCAATATGAAAAACTTGAGAAATTAATGAGTCACCTAGTGATACAATGAAATACAGGAGTTTAACAGTGGCTCCAGTTGGGGATGGCAGCTCCTTCAGGAGGTGTCAATAACACTATATAATAGTATCCTGATCCATTGGGTTGATCCCACAACTTGTATCTTAATCTGACAGGAAACTTACTAACTGGAAACTAGATGATTGTTCCTCTTGACTTTGACTGATAAAAATAGGCCACATTCTTGGCCAACCAGCTTAGTAGCTTACTGAAATCTGAATTGAAACTACAATTTAACTTATCCACTGCAATCCATCAAGTTGAACATACTACTGCACCTTGAAAACTTGAATGGTGAAACCAGAACTAAGCTTAAACTAAAGTCTAAAACATACTGATCTGAAAATGAAAAGAAATCTAAAACTAAATTTTGAAATATGCTCAGAGTGCTAAGCTTATTTTCACCCCTACCTACCCTAATCTATTGAAATGGATGCCCTTCTAAATGATAGAATAATGCTAGTGTACCTAGTCAAGCAACCTCTTGAAAAACTCCTTTCTTCCACAACTCTTCACCATATTCAACAACAAACCTGATAGTAATATTTAATAGAAATTATTGACATGACCTAATTTACATGGATCTTAGTACACTTTAAAAACAACTAACATTCTGAAAATATTTTTTTCCTTTATAAAGAACAATTCTTCCATATAGATAGCCACTAGATCAAGATACTCTTGATTTATTTCTGGGTATTCTGACTCAGCCAATGTAATATTCCCAATTAGTCATGAGCTAATTGGAACATTCATTTTTTTATTACTTTTTTTAAAGAATAAAAGAGCAAAGGAGGTCCATAATACTCTTTAATAATGAATAAATCAATGCCAAATATGAAAAAGGCTAAATCTTGGTTGTTAATTGAAGCACCCTTGGTGTGAAAGGGGTTGGAACATTTTGACTGGGTCAACCTTCACCAAATCTACAACGTTGTCATGGAGGAGTGCCCATCAATGAGGCACAATGCAGTTTTAGATGGAGATTCCTTGTGTGAAAGAAGTGATCTCATTGGAAGTGATTTATGGTTTGAAAGCTCTTAACTTATAAAAGGAAGAGGATGGAAGCATTAGAAGGCTGTTGATGTTTATCATATTTTCTTAATATATGGTCTATTTAGACATATATCTTTCTCTTGTTGTTTAGCTGAGATTGAATGTTGCTTAGCATTGGGTGTCCTTGGTCGGGAATCCCACCTCTTCTCATTGAGTAGCTCTTGGGAGAGTTTTTATTGCATTGTCCACTATCTGGCTTAGGTATAAGCTTATTCTTTCAACTATAGCGCAAATCCTGTTGAGGGTTTTGTTGTTTTTGCAAGCTGTAGCAAGTGAAGGCTATATATTTAATATCTAGACCATTTCAGTGCTCCTTTTCAGTATTGGAGGATAGTATTGGAGGGCTTGAGCATCATTTTCAGATCTTGTCATGAGGCCAACCATGTTTTTATCCCTATAGTGCACTATAGATCCATATCTACGTTATTCCTGCAGGTGCAGTTGCAGGGTGGTTCAACACACATTTTGAGAGTGATTTTCTAAGTGTTGGGGATCTGACCTTCATTTTGGAGATCTATTAGAGGAGGTTATTATATTGCCCATATCAATTCAGCCACACTTTCCAGATATGAATATTTTAGTAGATCTGTAGTCTTAGATCTCAGATCTACATCTTGTACTTGGTGTTTTGCTGAAAACCCCAAGGGGGTTCTTTAGAGGAGCTTGTATAGTGCATGGATCTGATATAGTTCTAACTTTTTATGCACTTATTTGCTCTAGATCTGATGTGTAATCTACAGCAGTTGCAGAGCCAATAAAATAACATTGTAAGGCTTTTCTAGTCTTAATATATGGTTGCAGCACCTCATTTTGAGGGATTTCTTTCGTTGGAGGCTTTATTTTCTTGTTATGCATCTTTTGGGCCACTTCTTAAACATATTTTGTTGTTGTAATAACAAATGAAAGGTCTCCATTTTGGCCTCCTGATATATAAAAGATGTTATGTGTTATTTTCCTGTCATTCTGCATTGTATTGCTGCATTCCCCATTTGGGAATATTACAGTGGTATCAGAGCATCATCTTGGCAGAACTTCTACATTATAAAGCCAATATGTCTTTTGAAGAAGGAGAGCCTCTTTCTGATAGAGAAAAGAGGTATCAAAAGAGAAGGCACAGAAGGTTTGATTATACAAGTGACAAAGAAGACAAGGGTAAAACCCCATTATCTGGAGGAATGAAAGGGAGGGAGTTCTCAAAACTTCTTCTCCAAACTATGCATGAGCTTAAAAGAGAGATCAAGGGAATGAAGAGGGAAAGACATGAAGATCCTCAAGAATATTTTCACATGAAGAAAGCCCCAGTTCTTCATATTATGTGTGTGAGCATTCAGTCTCAAAATCAGATCTACAACATCATACTATGCTCAGATTTACTGCAAGAGAAATGGAGGAAGAAGATGCACCAAAGGAAGAGACTTTGAGTGACTATCTTTAGGAGTATGAATCTCAATCCTGGAAATTAAAGGAGAACTTGAACTTCCAAGATTTTTTCCAACTCAGGGAGGAAATAAGACCCAAAAATCACAATAGAAGAAGAAGAGGTAGATTCTTTCTACCAAATTTTGATGGGTCCTCCACATGCACAGCCAAGGACTGGATAGATCGGCTAGACCCATATTTGCATCTACATCAATTTTCATAAAAGGAATCCCTTAGGATAGCAGTGTTGCAACTTGAAGTTAAATCTTATGCTTGGTGGTTATTTGAATCCTCTTCATTAAGAAATGAAAATATATCTACTTATGCAAGATTCACTAAGAGATTAGTGAAGATATTTGATGTAAAACAATCTAAAACATCTTTGATTGAGCTAGAAAAACATAAACGTTCAAGACCTTTGCATGAGTTGGAAATATCTATTACACCAACTCCACTTCAGATTTATATTGAAGGGGGTAAAAACTTGTTTGATTCCTTTCCAAGGGCAATATCCCCACTGTTTGAAGAGATTTATTCTCAAAAGGAAGACATGGAGATTCCTCCTTCAAGGGAAGATCAAGATATAGGGTCTCTCATTGTTGATGAGGTATTCTCAAATATTGATCAGGAGGAAAAGTAGAAGGGAAGTAACAACGTTGTCACTTTGGGAGAATCATCACCACATGGAGATGGGAATGAGGTTATTTCTTCAAGTGGAGGAGATTTTTCATCTTTGAAAAAGGTTCCCAGGGAACATCATGTGATAGTAGCAATGGGAAGCAACACCTTGATCAAAGGAGAAAAAGAAAAGGTGGATCAGCATCAAAGGATGATGAGCATGCACCCTTGTTTATTTCAAGATATTTATATACATAAGAAGAAGACTGACTTATGCTGTGAAGGAAGGAAAAAATCAATCCACTCACCTATACAGTCTACTTCAGATTTTGATGTCTCTTTACATGGAAGCATTCCATGAGGGAGACCCCCTGATTGGAAGATGAATAAAGAGTTCTCTCAACATGGTACAAAATTGATATATGTGGCTAGTGAAGGAGCCTTGGGAGAAGCTAGCACAATGCAGACAACCTTTATTGGGTTCAAAGGAGAGGTGAGCAATTTTCTGATAAGGACATTGTCATCTCCCACTCAGCTATTTGCACTAAAATATGATGATTTAGAAATATATGATGACATGAGCATGGTGTCAAAGGGCTACTCTTTAACCTTGGGGCAGCAAATGATACTTCCAAATATGAGGAAGATTTCTTAAGATGACAAGAGATTATTAGCACTCTTGTATGCATTGGCCAAGCTATGGAAGTTTTGGAGGAGAGATACCTTTCAATAGGAGGATGACCCCCATGTACTTCAAGCTTGTCTTGGGAAAGATAAACTACAAGGGAGGCAACAAAGGTGGAGTAGCAACACTCCAACATGTGGCTTTTGCATTGGGAATGTCAAAGAGGAAACTAATATAGTGACAGGTTCTTCATTTCATATTTCTACAACGTTGTCATTGTTGGGGAGCCTAGATCCATATTGGGAGTCCCAACTATTGGTGGAATATTCCAAGGATCTCTTCACATGTAAGGTTCTTGATGTGAAATTAATATATGGGAGGTATAGAGTAGTTGATGGAGTCATTTGTTTCCATGATCAGAACTACTTGACTAAAGACTCCAAGCTCAAGGATAAACTACTACATGCAGCCTATGAGATCTTGTTTTCCAATCCCACTGGTTTCATTAGAGCATACCATACTATCTTGGAAGGATTCATGTGGGAAGTCTTCAAAGAGGAGATGCACTATCACATGAGGAAGTGCATAGATTGTTTGAAGGTTGAGGAGAGACATCGCTCTTGGGAAAAGTTATCATTACTAGAGTTATCTCTTGGGTGTGAGAAGGAGCTTATCCATGAGCTACCTCACTAGCTTGAACCAAGTGTATGGTAAAGGTTGCATTTCTAGGCATCATGATATACTTACTATATACGTGCATTTTCTTACCACTCATGTGTAGAGCATTGCTCGAAGAGGGGGCACTCTTTCTTCTTGGCTTCATGACCTATTTGGGATCATGAGAAGTGATGATGTTGATCACTCCCTAGGAGATTTTTGGGAGATGATCTATTCTGCATGGTGTGCTTCATTGACACCAAAAATCATACACCTTCTCCATGTGTATGAGTAGAAAGGGGCAGCAAACAAGTGGTGGGGGGAAACTTGTTATATCATACTCTATGGAAGTTAGGAGAAAAACTGTGTTGGTTTCACATGAGGGACCATTGTCCTTCTCCTTTACTACACATGGAATCTAGCATGACTTTGATTGTGATTCCATATGTTTATGATGTTCTTGTCTTTGTTGGGAACATGATTGGAGGAATGACACATTGGTTGGATGTGTCCATTGGGGATGAAACTTCCCACATTTCTTCATGCTTCAAGGGAAGCATGGGACATTATATGGCTACTACATTACATCACTTGTTTCCTTATGAAGGGAGCCATATGATTAACTTATGTCTTTGGGAGAATCCTCTCACATGGGAGGATTTTTTCTATGAATTACCAATCTGGAAGGTGATTCATTTTGTATGGATGATAGCTTGGATATTGGAGCTCCATATGGGAATGAAGGTTCCCCACATCTTCAGTTTTTTCCTTGTAGTTTCTTGGGGACAAGAAACATTTGGGAAGGGAGGAATCTAATATTCCCAATTAGTCATGAGCTAATTGGAATATTCATTTTTGTTTTATTACTTTGTTTAAAGAAGAAAATAGTAAAGGAGGTCCATAATACTCCTTAATAATGAATAAATCAATGCCAAATATGAAAAAGTCTAAATCTTGGTTTTTAATTGAAACAACCTTGGTGTGAAAGGGGCTGGAACATTTTTACTGGGTCAAACTTGACCAAATCCATATCACTGTCATAGAGGAGTGGTCATCAATGAGGCATAATGCAATTTTATATGGAGATGCCTTGTGTGAAAGAAGTAATCTCATTGGAAGTGGTTTAGGGTTTGCAAGCTCTTAACTTAAAAAAGGAAGAGAATGGCAGCATTAGAAGGTTGTTGATGTTTATCATATTTTTTGAATATATGGTTTGTTTAGACATATATATTTTTCTTATTTTTTATTTGAGATTGAATGTTGTTTATAATTGGGTGTTCTTGGTCAGGAATCCCACCTCTTCGCATTGTGTAGCTCTTGGGAGAGTTTGTATTGCATTGTCCACTATTTGGCTTAGGGCCAAGCTTCTTCTTTCAACTATAGCATAGAAACTATTGAGGTTTTGGCTATTTTTGCAAGCTGTAGCAAGTGGAGGCTAGATCTTTCAAATCTAGGCCATTTTAGTGCTCCTTTTCAATGGAGGAGGTTTCTACTTCATTGGGAGGACAGTATTGGAGGGCTTGAGCATCATTTTCAGATATTGGCATGAGGCCAACCATGTTTTGATCCCTATAATGCATTATAGATCCAGATATGCATTATTCCTATAGATACAGTTGCTGGGTGGTTCAACACACCATTTGGTGAGTGATTTTCTAAGTGTTGGGGATCTGCCCTTCATTTTGGATATCTATTGGAGGAGGCTATTCTATTGCCTATATCAATTCAGCCACACTTTCTAGATCTGAATATTTTAGTATATCTGTAGTCTTAGGTCTCAGATCTACATATTGTACTTGGTGTTTTGCTGAAAATCCCAAGGGGATCCTTTAGAGGAGCTTCTATTGTGCATGGATCAGATAAAGATCTAAATTTTTATGCACTTATTTGCTCTAGATCTGATGTGTAATCTACAGCTATTGTAGAGCCAATAAAATAATGCTGTAAGGATTTTCTAGTCTTAATATATTGTTGCAACACCTCATTTTGATGGATTTCTGTCATTCAAGGCTTTCTTTTCTTATTATGCATCTTCTGGGCCACTTCTTAAACATATTTTGTTGTTTTAATAACAAATGAAAGGTATCCATATTGTCATCCTACTATATATAAAGATGGTCTACACTATTTTCCTGTCATTCTGCATTTTATTGCTGCATTCCCCATTTGGTAATATTACAGCCAACTCAGCTTCATATCTTGGTACTTCAGATGTTCTCTCCAGGTCTTCAAACAAATCGAGAGATGCTTGCATTTTACCTAATCAGTGTTGTGCCACTACTTCTACTAAATCATACAATGGGGAAGAATATTAGATCATATCCATATCATAGCAGCCTTCTGAGAGAATTATGAACACCGGAAGATTGACTTCAAAAGAGGAAACCATCCAATGCTTCTCCTATTGGGTCATGTGGTGCTTTAGATGGGAGTATTGGTTCTTCTGAGACCTCATGTTTTTTCTTATGATTATCAGCTAGAATGTGATCCCAATTCCCTTTCATAATCTGAAATGCATTAAAGCATAAAGGTATAGAATCAAACTTGATCAATTCATCATATATTTCAGCCTATATTATTTCATCTCCTACTTGACATTCAAAATGACTCAAGGGCTGAACCCCTGGAGCTAAAACAGTTTTTTTATCATCCATGATTTCCTTATATGATTGGTGAGAGAGTTCTCTTCTCGCGTGATTATGAACTAGAATGTGATCCAGATTCCCTTTCACAATCTGAAATGAATTAAAACATAAGGGTAAAGAGTCAAGATGTGTTGACTCCACCTCTACTTCAAATTCTGTGATTTCAAGATGACTTAGAGGGATAACTTTCGGATCTAAAACAAGGTTTGTATCATCCATCTCTTCCTTGACTGATTCATTAGAGAATTCCTCCTCCTTCCTATTTACAACATGCTTGTAATGCTCTCTTAAGAGTGAGGAAAAATATAGGGGGAGGCATTTTTTACTTACTGGACCACTTCCTACATTTTCCTCTTTGCAACCTTTCTCAGCATGCAAAGTTTGATTGTAATTTTTGCATTGTGATAACTGAGTTTGTTCTTACCAAGAAAATAGTATTTCCTGCTTCGAATAATCAGCCTAAACCTCAACCTTATAGGCTTCCTCTTGATAATCATATTCGATATGGCTACCTATGTATGCAAGGTCATCTATCATGTATGTTGTTTCTGAGGATTTCCCTGCCTCCATCTGATTTTGGACTTCAACTTTGGATGTGTTGTGGATAGAGTACATGAAACAATAATTTTCCATTTTTATTCTTTTCTTTTCCAAAGCCAATGGAACATGAGGTATTCGATCAATAATTTCCTCATTCTTTATAAGCATATGTATCACTTCATTGATTGTATTTGTCAAGATATCTAGTTTTATCTATGAAGATATCAGTTGCTCTTTTTCTATTTTGTCCTTCTTCATTTCTTTTAACTTTTCCTTTATGTTTAATAGGTTGGCTTCCACATCATCTACCATTTTTTTCATTTCTTCAAGGGTTGTAGGGTCCCTTCCTCTTAACTTGAATGTCATCTCTAGGTCAAATGCATCTGGGTAGTGCCAGAGAGCTAATCCTGGGGGGTGGCCTTATCTTAGTATCCATCGAATAGTATACCTTATTGAACCTAGATGAAAAATGTTGTAATGTCTCCCCAGACTATCTTTTTAAATGGTTATACTCTTCTAAGATGAGAAAAAATTTTACCACGACCACCCATCTGTCTAGGAAAACTTGAGTGAATTGATGAAAATTGCTAATGCTTGCATCTTGAATATATTTAAACCAATTTTTAACTTTACCTTGCAATGATAGGGCAAAAATTCTGATACGCACATCATCTTATCCCGACCTCAAACAGATCAAGGAAATCCTCAAAATTTTGAATGTGCTTTTAAACAATGATCTTTTCATTTTCTCCATCAACTCTAGGTAGATTATTGATAAAATTTGCAGGGATTTCATGGAGGATAAGAGGCTTGTATATCTCTGGTACTTTTATAGGTATAGGTGGTAAAGAAGGAGGCTTATATTTCACCGGATCTTCCACAAGTGCAGCTGGGATGTGCACAAGTGTATAGGTATGTACATGGTCTACAATTTGGGGTTTAGCTTTTTAGGGCTCATCAATCTGCCAATTATCAATGTAAACATCAATGGTGTACTCTTGATTAGGATTAAAGTAGGATAGAACATAGTTACAAATAAAAACAAAAATTTCATGAATCCAATTTGGTCTTGAATATTTTCTCCTTCTAGGTTGACTGGTCATGTTTCAGGTCGTTCCTCTAGTGGAGTCTTTGAATGGAATTGGTCTGAATTGGAGTCGTCGGGTGGATGATCTCAACTTTCTTTTGTATGGATTCTTGTTGATCTAGGTGGATATTGGTGGTCACCCGCCTATTCCACTTGGGGCTCCACCATTGTCTATTTCAGTTTTTCAGTTTCGGCATAGTTTACTATTTTTAGCAGTTTTTTGGGTCCTAAACTTCCGGAGCCATTTTGAGGCCCTAAACGACGTTTTTTGGGAAAATGGAGAGCAACATGGGTCCATGGATCGATGTTGCTCCTTCCAAATTTGTATTCCTCGGATAGATCTTTCTAACGAGGTATGGTACGCGTCAAACGGAGATCGTATGCCAAAGTTACGCCCCTAGGAAGTTGAAACACCAATTTACCCAAATGGGGCCCATAGTTTTGGCGCTTCATCTCCTAGGGTTAGGGTTTTGGCTGTTTAGGATTTCCCATTGTTTCTAAATGATAAATAGGCCCTCGAGCCTCATTGTAACACAGTTCAGAGGCCTGTAGCCGCCACATCTCTTCTCAGAGATAGCTACCAGCGCCCTAGCTAGTTTTATTTCCATTCTGTCTGTAAGCAAATTTCAGTTCTTTGATATTAATGAAATGAAGTGTTATTTCCATTGCATCTCTGTATTTATGGTTATATGTTTATTCTGTTGCGTTCCTGCATAAATCCGGATCAGTGGTATCAGAGGGGTCTGCTTTTTCTCGATCCTTCTTTGCATGTCCCCAACGAGGCCGGGGTATAAGGAGCTAGGGCTCGATCTGGTGGAACCTTTGCAAGATCAGCCTCGCAAACCTCGACGGACGCCCATGGGGGACGAAAAGAAAGATGAGGGAGCAGGAGATCCTATCAAAACATTGCTCGAGGAGGCCCTCGAAAGACAAAGGAACGTGATGATGGATAACTTTGCTCAGATCCTTCAACGGCTACCCACCGGCGGCGCATCTGCATCCAGCAGCCACTCTGGAGGCGCGAATCCTTTTAAGGTACAAGTAAATTTTGACATTCCCATATTTGAGGGTCAAATAGACGCAGATGCCGTAGATAGATGGTTGAATCTGTTAGAAGGATATTTCTCGGTTCATGACTTTTCAGACCGGGAGAAGATTATTTTTTCACTCCTCAAAGCTACCCCCATGTTAAGGACTGGTGGGAAACCTACTGTGAGAACAAGGACCAGACAGAACCCTCTCTGTTCTCGGCCGTACCAACTTGGAATTCTTTCCGAGACGCCGTCAAGGAACAGTACTATCCCGTGGGGAGCTATGAGGACAAGTACATACAATGGACCACGCTGCGACAACAAAGGGATCAAGATGTGCACGAGCTGACGAATCTGTTCCATACCCTGCGCACAAAGTTGGGTATCAAAGATTCAGAGAAACATCTGGTGCTAAAGTATCGCAGCTGTCTGCACAAATACATTTAGGAGGAAATGGAGTTCCTTGACATCTCCTTGCTTGGTACGGCATACCGGTATGCTGCCAAGATTGAGCAGAAATTCAAGCAGAAGAAGCGAGACTTTGGATCTGCGAATCAAAAGCAAGGGAAAGGTGCTTCCAAACCGCAGAACAAAGGACCGAGCCAAGGCATGGTAGCTAAAGACAACTCATCAAAGCCACAAGAAAAGAAAAACACCGCAAAGCCAAAGAAGGACACGGGAAAGTGGTGTGAGTTCCATAAGAGCTCCACTCACAACACAAGTGAGTGTCGGGCCAAGCAGTCGCTAGTGGCCGAGATGAGGGCTTCTGAGTTAGATGCATGCTCTGACTCCGAATCAGAACTTGAAAAGGCGAATGAAAAAGGGAAACAGATTATTGATGCGGAGCCCAACGCCACTGTTGCCACTGCAAAGATCCAAAAGGAGGAACCGGAAGATCTAGAGGAGGAGGAACGTCTCTTCCACTCCCAGATGTGGGTAAAGGGCTCCCCGGTACAGTTCATTGTCGACAATGGGAGCCAAAAGAACCTCATTTCAGCAGACGCCGTGAAGCGGTTGGGCTTGCCGACCACAGCTCACCCACATCCATACACCATCGGATGGCTTCACCAAGGACGAGATCTCCGCGTCAGCCAGCAGTGCCGCCTTCCCTATGGCATCAAGCCCTTCACGGATGAGGTATTATGTGACGTTGCTCCTATTGATGTTTCTGATGTATTATTAGGACAACCATACTTGTGGAAGCGTCATGCTGTGTATGAGTCTCGGCCTTGTGTTGTTATTGTTACTTTGGGAAATAAGTTGTACAGGATACCAGAGGTACCACCTCCTACCGCTATCTCTTTGGTTACTGCAAAACAATGCAGTAAGCTCATTTCCCAAACTAGGAAATTCGTTTTCCTGATGATCCGCCCCCAGGGCAAGAAGAAGACTGTGGCCACGACCTCCAGACAGGGCTCCTCTGCACAACAACAACAAATGGATAAGGTTGTGGAGGAGTACGGGGACATATTCACCTCACCCACAGGGGTTCCTCTGCACTGTCAGGTCAAGCACCCGATTGATCTGACCCCCGGTGCGCCGCTACCTAATGGACCGATCTATCGGTGCTCTGTTCTGGAGAATGATGAAATCAAGAGGCATATTCAGGAGCTGTTGCAGAAAGGTCACATCAGACCAAGTTCATCACCCTGTGGGAGCCCGATCGTGTTGGTACAGAAGAAGGATGGGACGTGGAGACTCTGTATTGACTATCGGGCGCTGAACAAGATCACTGTCCGGAATAGGTACCCAATCCCACGGATTGATGACCTTCTCGACCAACTCAAAGGTGCAAAATATTTCAGCAAGATCGACCTGAAGTCTGGGTATCACCAGGTACCAATTGAACCCTCCGATGTGTGGAAGACTGCCTTCAAAGCCAAGGAAGGCCTTTTCGAATGGCTGGTCATGCCTTTTGGGTTGACGACTGCTCCCGCCACCTTCATGAGGATGATGGATGACATCTTGCGGCCATTCACCAACTCATTTGTAGTGGTGTACTTGGATGATATTCTGATCTTCAGCCAGACTTGGGAAGAGCACCTTCACCACATCCGACAAGTCCCCCAAACACTGCGGCAACACAAGTTGTGTGCCAATTTGGAGAAGTGCACTTTTGGCATGACCCAGGTTCAATATCTGGGATACATTATTGATGAAAGGGGGGTGCATGTGGATCCAGCCATGATCCAAGTCATTCGGGATTGGCCAGCCCCAACCATTATAACAGAGCTTCGCAGCTTTTTGGGTCTTGCTAATTTCTATAGGAGGTTCATGTTGGGATTCTCTCATATCACTTGGCCCTTGAGTCAAGTCACCAAGGGAGGAGCTAGAGCAAAATTTTTTTGGTCGGAACCTCAACAGAAGGCGTACACAGAATTGAAAAATCGCCTCTGTTCTGCCCCAGTGCTCACTTTACCAGACTTGCAACAACTATTTGAGATCGAGACAGATGCCTCTGACTATGCTATTGGGGCAGTTCTTACTCAACAGGGACATCCAGTGGCATATCACAGTGAGACATTGTCTGACACAGTTCGCAAGTATCCCACTTATGACAAAGAAATGTATTCCATTGTGCAAGCTTGTTGACAATGGAAGCATTACATTTTGGGGAAGGAAACAATCATCCACACAGACCACCGGCCCCTGCAGTTCATACAGACACAAGGGAAGCTGCAGAATGATCGCCATCAGAAGTGGTCCACATATCTGCAACAGTTTCATTTGAACATCAAGTACAAGAAGGGTAGCACCAATAATGTTGCAGACTGCCTCAGCCGACCACCGATCGTGGTGCTCACCACTGTGCTCAACTCTTGTGGGCACGAGACTTCTGATTGGCCGCTTCTCTATGAGAGTGACCCAGAATTCGGCCACACTTACAAGGCACTCTTTGGGGGTACGCAAGTTCCAAATTTTCACCTCCAAGATGCACTTTTATGTCACATGGGACACCTTTGTGTTCCTTCAAGCGAGCGTGCCAAGATGATATGGGAGGCACACTACAGTCGAGTCGCTGGGCATTTCGGGGTCAAGAAAACAGTAGCAATCCTGCAGAAGTATTTCTATTGGCCGAACCTTCGAAAGGATGTCGAGAAGCACATCAGATCCTGCACTGCTTGTGCCATTGCCAAACCGACCATCAAGAAGCAAGGCCTATATACTCCTCTACCTACCCCTAGTCGACCTTGGAAATCCATCTCCATGGATTACATGTCGGGCCTGCCTTCTACTAAGCAGGGAAATGACTGTGTTTTTGTGGTCGTCGACAGATTCTCGAAGATGGCCATTATGGCGGCCTACAAGAAGAATATCACAACAGAAGCCACTGCTAAACTCTTCTTTGAACGAGTGTGGGTGCACTTTGGGATCCCACAGTCTATCATATCAGATCGGGATAGCAGGTTCCTCAGCACATTTTGGTCCAGCCTCTGGTCGATGTTGGATACCAAGTTCACCAAGTCCACAGCTTTCCATCCCCAAACAGATGGCCAGACAGAGGTCGTCAACAGAATGATTGTACACATTCTGCGCATGTACAATTCAAAGCATCCATGCACATGGGACGAGAGCCTCCCTTATGTACAACATAGTTATAATCGGGCTCTCCACAGTTCAATCGGCCATAGCCCCTTTTAGGTGGGCTTGGGATTCCAGCCACTATGCCCCATTGACGTAGCCATGCCATTTGCAGCTGCTCAGGCCAATTCAGCTCATGTCCAGTCTGAAGTTGACAAAGCCAGTAGCTTCATCGAGTGCATTCAACACATCCGCCAACAGGTTCATGATATATTGGATAGAGCCAATTCCAAGTACAAGCAACGCCATGATCAACACCGGGTAGCTCAGTATTCCACCATTCCTTGGTCTGCACCCAGTCTTCAATGTGGATCGCCTTCGTCCTTACTTCCCACCTCTACTGGACACCTCGGACATTGCAGAACAACTCACACCAACAAAGTTAAATCCAGACTGCATGGAACAGGCCACCACAGATTGTATCATGGACATGCAAATCAAGAACACTCGCCAGCAGAAGATCCAACTATATCAGGTTGTCAAAGCTGGCCAACTCCTGCACCAAGGAAAGTGGTTCACCAGGGACCAAGTTCAGCAGAAATTTCCTCATCTCATGGAGGAACTTAATGAAATGGGGACCATTGCTTCCTAAGGGGGGAGGAATGATCCATGTGGATATTGGTGGTCACCTACCTATTCCACTTGGGGCTCCACCATTGTCTCTTTCATTTTTTCAGTTTCGGCACAGTTTACTATTTTTAGCAGTTTTTCGGGTCCTAAACTTCCGGAGCCGTTTTGAGGCCCTAAACGACGTTTTTTGGGAAAACGAAGGGCAACATGGGTCCATGGACCGATGTTTCTCGTTCCAAATTTGTAGTCCTCGGATAGATATTTATAACGAGGTATGGTACGCGTCAAACGGAGATCGTATGCCAAAGTTACGCCCTTGGGAAGTTGAAACACCAATTTACCCAAACGGGGCCCATAGTTTTGGCGCTTCATCTCCTAGGGTTAGGGTTTTGGCTGTTTAGGATTTCCCATTGTTTCTAAATGATAAATAGGCCTCGAGCCTCATTGTAACACAGTTCAGAGGTCTGTAGCCACCACATCTCTTCTCAGAGATTCGCTACCAGCACCCTAGCTATTTTATTTCCATTATGTCTGTAAGCATCTTTCTGTGATCTTGATATTAATGAAATGAAGTGTTATTTCCGCTGCATCTCTGTATTTATGGTTATATGTTTATTCTCATGGTGCCTGCGGCATAACCGGATGCACTAGAATCAACTAAGCAATTGTGTACATTGTAGTTGAAAATTTGAAAAGTTAAAAGAAAAGGAGGGAAAAGTGTGTTTACATCCATCATTAAAGCATTAAGAACAGATTCGAGGGGACTAGAGGAATTACCAGATCCCTTCTGTGAAGAAGCATCATTACCTGAGGTGGATTTTCTAAGTGCGCGTAGGAGCATGTCCTGCTGGCTCGCGATCTTTGTTAGTTCAAAAAGTGAAATATTCGCACAGGCTTTCTTCATCTCTTCAAATATGTTGTAATCCAGTGGAAGAGGTATTGACGAAGTGTTTGGAGGAGTAACTTGATCCGCAACTTCTAGAGTGATGGACTTACTCTTACTGCTTACAGAAGAACTTTTCTCCATAACTACATTTCCAAACTTGCTCTAAGTGTTCTGTATTGAGTTGACGAACGAAATGATCTTCCTTATCAAATGCTCTTTCAATTTTTTCTTCGTCAACTCTTGTTCGATGGTTAGCCCTTGGCTTCTAAAATTATACCGATTGTTTTTCTTTTAGGTCAGGCCATCACTTAATGGTCACTTTTTGGCAATGCTCTTTTCAGCTGCGAGTACACAACTAAATGTGTTCAATGCATTCCCCACACTTGGAGTTTCTTTGGTCACAACAGTCTCTTCCTTCTCTTCTGTAGGCTCGTTTTTCTCATCAAAAAGTATTGTATCAATAAAATGCACAACAAGAGCGTTCTTGTTGTGATTATATTATAGGCATGTCTTTTATGAATGATATTCTTGGTGAAATGAATAGTACTAGTCCATGCCAATACTCTTAACATTCAGCACAACATTCAAGCTTTGTGCAGACTTGGATGGTTGGTTGTTGTTGTTGCCAGAGTTAGTATCCCTTCTCAAGGTGTTAAATCTCAGAGGCTTGTTGCTCATGGTGGTCTCACTTGAACTTTGTTTCAATTATTCCAACTCATTTTACATAGTCTTGATAGTGCAGGTCAAGCTCTCAAGATCGACAACTTCTTTATCCTACACCTTGCTTATGGAGGCCTAAGACCTTTTACCCGTGTCTTTGGAGTATTTTTTCAGTTCATTATCTATAATGAATCTAATTGCACACAATTCCTTTTCAACTATGAATTCCTCTTCATAGTTTTATGCAAGAGATTATTTCGCAGTTCTCTTCATGAACTGTGCAATGCTAGTTGGCAAGGCAGATGTGTAGTAATAAATGGTGATAGAGTCATGAGGTTTTATGTTTATTAGGATTTTATTCAAAATATAGTTAAACTTATTATTGAAATATTTCATCTTTTTTAGCGGAGGAGAGGAAAATGGAGTGCGAAGGAGATAGGTTTTACGCTTTAGGGTTCCATGGTTTTACCTCGGCCACCTCACTCAGGATCTCGAAGTCCTGGAAGGGCTACCCTGGTCTGGCTACCATGGACCCCAATCGATTGCAAAGCATGGATGGCAGATTCCTACATGTGCACTTCGGTATTCGGTGCCTAGATTTCCTCGAACCCTCATTCATGGATTCCCTCCACTCTTCGACCCTCTTCTACTCTGACATGAGACTCATGACCACAACATTGCATTTATGTGCAGTATAGAAGCATATGGGTTGAATCCTTCTATTTGGATGAAATGGACAGCACATCACAGTGATTATCGACTTGATGCGGAATACCAGAGGCGACGGTCGATGGCTCGACACCCAGTGATCAATATTTACTTATTAATGCAGATTTCTTTACCACCAAGACTAGAGATGGGGGCTTGGATCCCCATAGGCTACTTTGCGCAGGGTGGACCAGCAAGGGGGAATCGCCATGCCCCTGTTCTTCTCATTTATGCGACCTTTTTGCTACTAGGCCATATAGCTCCTCTTCCACATAGAAATGACTATCTCAAGAGAGAACCTGACGCCCTGATACATGGAGGCATCAAGTTGTATTTGCCTCAGAACCAACTTAGCCATTAACCGACATCACTATCACGGGGGCATCCAGATCTGGAATCTCTTGAGACAAAAAAATGGCATTAGACACCATGAAATAGGTAACCCCAACCTGTTTTCAAGTTTTTATTAGAACCCCTGTGGGGAAAAACATTTTACTCTAGGTATACGACAAATATAGGGTGATAAATTTGAAACATATTATCAGGCAAACATTGGAATATCAAATTCATTTGAAATCACTAATCTGTAGAGGAAAATTTTTACAATATTACTGGTCAATCAAGGATTACTTCATAAGCTCAGGGTCTACCATAACACTTGACCTGCGGCTCAGAGGAGGAGCTACAGAACAGGGAAAATCAAAAGGCCATCAGGGGGCAAGGGGCAGTAGCACCTCAAAACGGGAACACACTAAAGGAGGGTCCTCCTACAAGAACATCTTATAGGGGAAAAATAAATATATTTCACCTACAGAACCAGCGGGAAGCGCCCCAAGCCCTTACATAGTAGAGCAACTGAACCACACACTAGAACTATCCATAGACATACCAGAGATAGATGAACATCGCACCACATATGAATCACGAGAAATTATATGTTGATTAAACTGATTTTGGCCTAAACCAATGGAACTCTTCCATCGGATTTTCACAAACTTGACCATGGATTATGAAATTCATCTCTACTCCAAAGGATTTTTCATTGTCAAATTTTCAACCTTGGAAGTCAGAGACATTATACTCCGAGATGGACCGTGGTTCTGGGAATCTACGAAACTCTTCATTACCCCATGGTTCCCGGAATTTGATGCAAACACTATGTCCATTTCAAGAATGTCGGTTTGGGTCCAGTTGTACAACCTCCCCTGCATTTTTGGAATGATTGTGTCCTAGAAGGCATAGGAAACATCATTAGACAATACATCAAAACTAATACACAATGTTTGGAGGAGATAATTTACACCTTCGCATGTATTTTTGAGGAATTTTATCTCAGTAAAGGATTACCATAAATCATACAGTTGAAACATAAATAGAAAAATTGGACGCAACACCTAGATTATGAAAACACTGCATTCAGATGCATAATTTGCAAGCAGACCGGACACTTAAAAAACACATGCCCTGATACAAAAAGAGATAAATAGAAAAGAAAAAAGAAAAAAATACTGGGAAGGAACCTAAATGGTGGGAATTTCCCCCCCTTGTGGACCATAGGAGGATGCAGAATAAGCAACGGATGATCCCATCCCCAATGACAACAAACAGATAGAAAATTAATCGGATGCACAAGGGAATGAATCATAAGATCCATTTGAACTAAAAAAACCCCCAGAATGGCTTGCTAAGGAACCAATGGCTTCGAACAATGGTGGGATTAAACGACATCATTTATCAAACACCTCTAACTCAGACAAGGAAAATGGGGCACACATAGATAAAAATCAGCTAGCTCTTGTCTCCTCTATGCCATCAGAAGGTGCATGGCGCAAGGTTGAGAAGAAGAAAAGGATAAAAACATAATTTTCACCTCATATGTATTTTTAGGATCTCTTGTATGAATTTTGAACACCAATCTCGACTGGTTGTTGGTCAAATTATCAGTTGATGCAACATGTAATTTTATTTTCATTAATAAAATTATGAAATTCACCTTTTCTTTGTGCTCCATCTTGAGATTGCCCAGCTCTTTTAACAACATGGTGGGGGTTTTGTCATCAGAAAAAATTTCAAGAAAAATATTCTTAAACCCCTTCCAATTCTGGATGGAATTCGGAGGAAGACTACGATACCATACAATTCCTCTACCATCTAAGGTGCACAAAAAAATTCTACATGCAACATCATCATAGCATACCTATACCATTTGCAAATGTAAGTAGAATTTGTCTCGATGGTCCTCCGCTTTAATTTATTTTTTAGGTCATACTTCATTAAAATATTTTCTGGATGTCTTAACATCTTGTGTAGAACAACCGAAAGTGTGAGTGGGACCTGATACATCCAATCTAGATCTTGGTTTTCCATATCTTCATCGTTTTCCTCCTCTTTATCAGAATATGATGGCTCCTCTTCTTCTTCACTGCCCAACCCACAAAAGGAATCGTTTGAGAGTACAATGTTATCTCCGTCACCGCCATTGTATGGTGGAGGTTGTTCTGACTTCTCTATGTTTTCCACAGAGTATTATAATTCTTCAAGGGTGGTGAAAAAAAAATATTCAATCGTAGAAACAATTATCCCAATAGGGTGGTTGGGTTCTTTTTCATAAAATAAGGAAGGTTGTGTACTCAAAAAATAAATCCAATAGCTTTTGAAAACTTACGGGTTATATGACGGATGTCCCAGCTCTAATCATAAGATATTTCACAAGTTCGTACAAGCTCAAGCTGAGAAGATTCACCAACTTCGGGAATGTGAGCAGGAGAGGTGTTGGGAATGTTATTTCCTTGACTGGAAGATGTAAGGTTAGGGTTGGTGAGGTTATCAATCAAAATAAACTGGTTGCCGACCATATTGTGCTAGAAATGTTAACAGTGTTGAACCAGCCAACATTCAAGGGATCTCCTCGATATGTGGTCCCAATTATACCTCACACTATTTGGGATAGGAGCCCCATATGGAATATGGCCTGTTTGCTATATTATTAAATATTTTCCTTGGCTCTAACTATCAACAAGAGAGAGGGGTGAAATTGTGCCTTTGAAAAGCAAGAAGGTGTATCTAGTGAGTGTTTGGTTGTAAGTGTATCGAATTTCTTCTTATGCGGAGGAAAAGAGTAAAGTGATCCTATAAGAGAGAGGTAATAGTACCACCCTAGTAGAGACACACGTAACCAAGAAGGATTCGTCTAACATCCAGGAGAATAGTTCACAAAATATGCGAGGTTCATTACAACCAATCAAGGATGGGACATTGATAACAACCATTACAACACATTCTCAATAAGATAAGTACTAAAATAACTGAAATAGTTCAACTAATTTATCACAGATGAAAGAAAACATGAAATAAAAACATCTGTAGAATAGTCTTACAAACATTCATAATCCATGTATGAAGAACGTGTTGGCATTGAAGGGTTCTGTTATTAAGTAAAAGTTACAAGACCCGTGTATACAATGAACACCACTAGCTCCAATAGTGGAGCACTGGATCCACTCCTTTCTCCTCAAAATAACTAGCTTATCTCTCTAATGCCCTGCAGGAGGAGCCAAGGTGAAAAGTCCCTAACTCTTATAATGAGGGTATATATATAACAATGAGGAGGTGATTCTTCACCTTCCTTGTGACTCTTCATCTGCTGTCATGATTTTTTTACTTCCTATGGCTTTTCAACTTTACATGACTCTTCATATTCCATACATGTCCCTTCCACTTTCACTTTACAATACATTTTCGAAACATGAATTACATAATCTATCATAATTGTGTGACATGTGAAAACTCATGACATGATATGAAATGACACTGCTTACATGGACTTCTTAATGATGTGGAAATTTCAAGCCACTGTTGTTGTTGTGTGTTTATTTTTTTCTTGAGAATACCCTTATTTCCACCTCCACATGGCTTGGTGATAAGGAATCTCCAATGATCTCAAGTCTTGAGTTTTGGTCGCAAAATGGTGTCCCTTTGCTTTCTATCAGTTGATCAGCTTGCATACTCATCTATAAAGATGTATTTCAGCATTTTTATTTCTTCATCATCTCACCATGGCATGATGAGGTACCTTCATCTACAATTCACTCATGACGAGACGACACAAGTATGCAAATACCCTAGTCTAAGATAGTGCATATTAATTCATTGACTGAGTCGAAACCAGGTAATAAGTTAGTAGAAGTGTTGAGATTCAACAAGATGATGAGCTTAGTGAAAATTAAGCACCATCACTAAGTGGGGCTCACAGGCTATTTTTAGGTGTATGTCTATTTTTAGACATGGTGAGCATATTCTATAAGTTGCAAGATGCTATTTGTATATGGTTGGTCAAATGTGGAAAATAGATGAAATTTTATTTTTAGAATATTGGGTGAAATCTATTTATAGATCGTCGATCCAAAAATAGGTGCATGTCGATTATTATTAACCCTTAATAATAATCCGACAATAAATATCAACTTATTCTCTTGGAGCACTTTATTTCAGTAAAGAGATTTGGCAAATCAATGGGCTGAAGGAATTATGCAATTCCTAGGGTTATTGGTGGCTCATGCAGGGAGGACTCAGTTGGAACTAAAGTGGCAAAGTTATGACAGAGTTGGAAGAGTAGTTTATGGAGTTGTTATTTAGTTTAACTCAGTTAAGTGAGTTAAACTCAGTTGAGCTGGTTGTATCTAGTCTAACTGTATGATACACTAGTGAGAGTTAAGTTAGTTAATTAGTTAATTAATTGACAGCTAATAACTCACTAACAACTGAACAGAAATAGAAATTAACTACAGTGCATGTCTGTTCCAATGGAGACCCAGTGGAGAGATAGGTGAAAGGGTGAGATGGACTATCCGTTGTGACTATAGTGATGCATTCAATGCATCTGAAACACATTAGAGTTGCCAATAAGGATTGCGCAGTCAAGGCAAGGCAAATTCGAATTCATTCTGGGGTCTTCTGCTGCAGGGATTGCGCAGTGGAGGCAGGCTGTTAGGAGGCAAGAAATTGGTGCATGAGATGAAAATTTCTGCATTACATTGTGTAATGAATCTACATTGTACTGAGAGCTTGATGTACTAAGATTTGTATGAGATTATTACGTGATTCCATTGATATACATAATATATCATAGTTGGGATTTTTAGCTTTAAGCTTTCCCGTTAAACAATTGTGTTATGTGCGATTGAATTTATTCACATGTGTTTGCAATTGAGTTTTAAATTTCCGCAAGTTTAAGAGTGGAAGGATTATGTATTTTGCAAGAAGATAAATATTGTGAGATCAAGAGGATCTAGTAATACATCAATATTAATAAATTTATACATGGTATCAGAGCAGTATTGATCACTGGAGATTGCAATTGTGAATAAGTGTTGAGTTTTGTGCTGGTGGACAATTTGAATTTGCTGCAGAATTTTCTTGGTGCAACAGTTGAGTATTCATTGAAATGTCTTTCCATGGGTTGTGATTGGAGTATGCCCTTGATTGTAGCTCAAATTAAATAGCCTGGAAGGATAGGATGGAGGCGGTGGTTGAAGATAATGGGCTGAAGGAGTTCATCGATAGCGCTGTTCCTAAGCCTGCTTCTAGCGATGTTGCAGGACTTGATGCATGGCAAAAGAAGCTAGCAAAGACAAGAAGAATTCTGTTGGAAGGTGTGAAGGACCATATTGTGTCAAGCCTTCATGGGAAAGCCACTCCATTTGCAATGTGGAAGTCTCTGACAAATCTTTTCCAAAGTAGCAGCGACCAGAGGAAGTTGGCGCTGAAAGATAAGCTCAGAAAAATAAAAATGGAGAAGGGCGACAGTATTCCAAAATATCTCACGAAGTTTATCCATTGTAGGGATGAACTGGGAAGTGTGGGGATTACTGTTGATAATGATGACTTGGTGAGCTTGGCTCTCCTTGGGCTTCCGAAGAGTTGGCATAGCTACGAAGACTCTGTTAATGGACGAGAGAAACTGTCGGGTTGGGAGCGACTTTGGTCGGATCTTGTGCAGGAGGAGATAAGGTGAAGTACCAGGGATGGCTCTTGATTGAAGAATGATGATGAAGATAATTTTGCTTTGGATTCCAAAGCAAGGAAAGGAAAGGGGAATAAATCGCATCAAAAATTTGAAGCTAAAGGCAAGAAGTTGGATTTGTCCAAAGTGAAGTGTTTTCACCGTCACGAACATGGCCATCACGCCACTAACTGCCCACATAAAAGAAGAAAAAGAAGGTTGTTGGAGTTGTAGCTGGAGAGGCCTTAGCCTCACAATTTGAACTTGATTTCTTTTTTATCGCATGCTTGGTGTCAAGCTCAATGGGATCGGTGTGGTATCTTGATAGTGGTGCATCTTTCCATATGACGAGAGACAAGGAGTTGTTTAGTGACTTGGAGGAGAAGGATCTCCAAATGCATATAGAGATGGGTGACGATGGAAGATATAGTGCGACCAGCATTGGAACCATTACCTTTGAGAGGGATTCAGGTAAACCATTTATGTTAAAAGATGTTATGCATGTTCCAGGTCTGAAGAAGAACTTGGTCTCAGTCGCAATGTTGGAAGACAGAGGTTATGACGTTGTTTTCGGCGAGGGAAAATATTTCCTGCGACATAAAAAAATGGGTCAAACCAAGAGGATAGGGATTCGAGTTAATAATCTCTACAAGCTGGAGGTAGATGGATGCGCTGCAATGATGGGCAAAGCAGAAGAAGTGGTGAGCCAGGATGAGGATGAATTATGGTACAGGAGATTGGGTCATCTTCACCATGGCACCTTGAATATTTTGCAGCATATTTTTACTAGACTTCCCAAGGGTACTCTTACGTAGTCAGATCAGTTCAAGGGATGTACTATGGGTAATTTCTTGAAGACCACCTTTCATGAGAAGGAGAACCGTGCTTTGGTGATCCTGGAGAGAATTCACACAGACGTGTGTGGACCTTTATCGGTTGCTTCAACAGAAAAACACAGGTATTATGTTATATTTTTTTTATGACTATTCTCGTAGATGCTAGATCTTCTTCATGCAGAAGAAGAGTGAAACATTCTCAAAGTTCTGTGAGTTTAAAGCATTGGTGGATAAGGAGTCAGGGAAGCAAGTGAAGGCTCTACAAAGCGATAATGGTGGTGAATATATCTCGAACGAATTCAAAGACTTCTGTAGAAAAGAAGGAATTCGAAGAGAACTCATAGCGCCTCATAACCCATAGCAGAATGGGGTCACGGAGAGGAAGAACAGAATGATCATGGGTGTTACACGAGCTATGTTGCATGACCAGGGCCTATTGATGCACTTGTGGGCGGAAGCATGCAACACTGCAGTTTATGTGCAAAACCATTGTCCTCATAGAGTACTTGGAATGAGTACACCTGAAGAAGCTTTTACTGGTAAGAAGCCTGATATTTTTCATTTGAAGATTTTTGGCTCATCTGTTTAAATTCATGTGACAAAGGACGCCAGGAAGAAGCTGGAGCCGACTGTAGAAGTTAGGATATTTGTGGGGTACACAGAAACACCCCATAATTATCGTGTGTATTTTCCAAACAGTCGAATGACTGTGGTGCAACGGGATATAAAATTCAATGAGGTGAAAGCCATGAAGTTGTCGCTTGAGAGGGAGCTACACTTGCATGCAGAGGAGGAACTTCTTGTTCCCAAATATGAGCCTCTAGATGTGGATCAGCCATAGGAGGAGATTCATGGAGTGGAGGAGTCCACTCATGTAGAACCAAACATTAGAACAGGCAGAAACCGTACCATAGAAGCTGAGAGATTGAAGCTTGATGCGGTAGAGAATGTAGGAGTCCCTACATCACAGCGCAGACAGAGACAATCACCTAACCGATTTACTGGATACATGTCTCTTATGAGCAAGTGTATCTTGACAGAGCCATCTTATTTTGAAGAAGTAGCGCAAGAGCCCACATGGGTAGATGCCATGGTGGAGGAGTATGACCTTACTACCTGTCCCAGCATGGGGAGATTGTCTCAAGGCCGATGGGTAAATTAGTGTTAGATTTGTTGGAGATTTGAAATGATATATATTTTATGGCCTAACCTACCTCAGCCGAAAGGCGACCCAGGCACATCAAACTATGCTTAACCCGGTAGCTAGCCCTACCAAAGCCCAGGAGAGGTTTCGTTGTCAATATCAACAAAAATTGATCAATGAGGCTTGAGATGACTTAAATGAAAACTGATTTTAGGCTAGGTATGTGTGCAAAGGAGCTTTATTGATTTTTAATGATATTTTTTTGGCTCAAGAGGAAAGGAAAATTTGGGTCTGGGGAATGAGGCTCAGTTTTGTAGAGATCTGAATGGGGCAAGGTAGGAAATTGATTTGACACTTCAATTTGAAAGAAATGGAGAGTTGAGATAGGTGAGGAGTTGAAGAGGGCAAGAAACCTTCAGGGATCCTCTTCAAACAGCTAAAAACATAGAAAATTAAACAAACCTTAGGTAGAGCACTGCAAATTTTAATGAATTCTACCTTTATCCTTGTTTGTTTAAGTTAAGAAGAAATAAGAGAGAAAATGGTATACATAAAACACCATTAGACTTAAATTTACAGAGAGAAACACACTATCAAAGCAAAATGCCACATGAATCCCATAGAGTGCTGCAAACCCTGGTCTATTCTTTTGCCAAACTGCATAGATGAATGTACAATGATGCTCAAAACATTCCCAAAAGTCAAACCATGCTAATGTTATGTATATTTTATTAATTTTTAGTTAGATATAGTTATATTAGGTTTTATTAAGTGAAAGGGCATGATCAAAGATCATGCCTCTTCACCAAGGGACACCATGAGGCTATATTTAAAGCCTCGGTGATTCCCCATTGTAATCATATCTCATATCTCATCTTTTATAAATAATAATATATACTTACTCAAGTTTACGTAGTTTTACACCTATCGGTATCGCAGCTATTGGGGAAATCGAACATACAATAGAAGTCAAGGCAGGATCAGACCCTGTTAACATCAAGCATTATCGCTACCCACATCACCATAAAACTGAAATTGAGAAGATAATCCAAGACCTTTTAAAATGTGGGGTCATTTCAAAAAGTAAGAGTCCGTATGCTGCCCCAGTTATATTGGTAAGAAAAAAAGACGGATCGTTTCGGCTATGCATTGACTATAGAGGATTAAATAAGATAACAATTAAAAATAAGTTTCCAATTCCCTTTATTGATGAAATGTTGGATGAACTCCATGGCGCAAAATATTTCTCTAAATTAGATTTAAGGTCAGGTTATTACCAGATCCGAATTAGATTGGAAGATATACCAAAAACTGCATTTCAAACACATGAAGGTCATTATGAATTTAAAGTAATGCCCTTTGGGTTAACAAATGCACCAGCTACGTTCCAAGCCACTATGAACGAGTTATTTCATCCATATCTTAGGAAATTTGTACTAGTATTTTTTGATGATATTTTGATTTATAGTAAAACCTGGAGGGAGCATTTGCAACACTTGGATAAAATTCTCACGTTACTAGAAGACCATCAATTTTATGCAAAAAAATCCAAATGCACCTTTGGAAAAGAAGAAGTTGAATATCTAGGACACCTAATATCCCATGAAGGAGTAAAAGTGGATCCTTCTAAGATTAAGGCTATAAGGGAATGGAATAAACCAGTGAACATATCCAAGCTTAGAGGATTTTTAGGATTAACGGGATATTATCGAAGATTTATTAAAGATTATGCGCATAGAACTGCACCTCTTACAAACCTTTTAAAGAAGAATTTGTTTCAATGGAATGAGGAAGCAGGGAAATGTTTTGAAGATTTGAAGGAAGTAATGGCTAATGCACCAGTATTGGCAACTCCCGACTTTTCTAAACCATTTATCATTGAATTTGATGCCTCTGGATTCGGTATTGGTGCAGTATTAATGCAAGAGGGGCACCCTATTGCTTTTGAAAGCAGAAAACTAAATAAACATGAGCGTCTCAAGTCCACATACAACAAGGAAATGCTCGCAATTATGCATGCATTGGCCAAATGGAGACAATATCTGTTAGGGAGTAAATTTTCCATCCGAACAGATCATAATAGTCTTCAGTATCTCCTTCAACAAAAAACACTCTCTGAAGAACAACAAAAATGGATCGAGAAGATTGCCGCTTTTGACATGGAGATATTACACAAGAAAGGAAAAGACAATGTAGTAGCGGATGCCCTGTCTAGAAAAGATGAGGAAACAACATTACTTGTAGTTTCAATTGTTGTGCCTGAATGGCTTAATGAGATTAGAAGTGAGTACGCCAAAGATCCGGACATGTTGGCTATAATCAACAATCTCCCAGGGAATTCAAAATTTGAATGGAAGAACGATATCTTATGGTACAAAGGGAGAATTTATCTAAACTCCAAATCCAATTTTATATCAAAAATACTCAAGGAATCACATGATTCCATGTCATCTGGGCATGTAGGATATTTCAAAACCTACTACAATGCACGTCAGTCATTTTTCTGGAAGGGTATGAGTCACGACATTCAAAAATATGTTGCAGAATGTGACAAGTGTCAAAGAAATAAAACTGAAAACATTATGACACCTGGCTTACTTCATCCCTTAAATATTCCGGCTCAGAAATGGGAAGAAATATCGATGGATTTTATTGATGGATTACCTGTATCGGAGGGAAAGGATAAGATCTTCGTTGTAGTAGATAGACTCACTAAGTATGCTCACTTTATCGCTATTAAAAAAACAGACTCTGCAAAGCAAATTGCAGAGATATTCTGCAAACATATTTATAAACTACACGGCTTTCCGAAAGTTATTGTCAGTGACAGGGATGCCAAATTTAAAGGAAAATTTTGGAAGGAATTGTTCAACCATGTTGGAACCTACCTCAACATGAGCTCGGCTTATCACCCTCAAACAGATGGACAAACAGAGGTTGTTAATAAATGTTTGGAAGCTTACCTACGGTGTTATGCTACGGAGAAACAAAATAAGTGGGTCCAATGGTTGCATCTTGCCGAATGGTGGTATAATTCTACTTACCATACATCGACAAAAATGACTCCGTTCCAGGCTCTATATGGATATGAGCCTCCGAAGTGGAAAGATTTTGCTTCAGTTCAAACTAATTTGCCAGCAGTAAAAAATCAACTAGAAGAACAACAAAAGGTCGTCCAAATTCTAAAAGAAAATTTGAGTGTTGCACAGAATCGTATGAAGCAACAGGCTGACCGTAATCGCACTGAGAGATCATTTGAAGTTGGAGACTGGGTGTTTGTCAAGCTTCAGCCATACAAGCAGTTGTCCCTTAAACAAAAAGGAAAAAATAAATTAGCTCCAAATTTTTATGGTCCGTATCAAATTATTAAAAAGATCAGTCAAGTCGCTTATGGGTTGAGCCTTCCCGATACCAGTCGTGTTCACAATGTTTTCCATGTGTCCTGCTTAAAAAGGGCATTGGGTAACCATCAGTTGCCCCAAACAACACTTCCCATTTTGGATGATGAAGGCAAGCTCGTTCTAGAGCCCGAGGGGATCCTATCTACTCGTGATAAGAAGTTGCGCTCTCATGTTATTACCGAATATTTAATCAAGTGGAAGGACTTGCCCATTGAAGAAGCATCTTGGGAGTCTGAAGCGTTTCGCCAGCAACACCCATCATTACGTATGCTTTGAGGACAAAGCATCTTAAGAGAGGAGCAATGTTATGTATATTTTATTAATTGTTAGTTAGATATAGTTATATTAGGTTTTATTAAATGAAAGGGCATGATCAAAGATCATGCCTCTTCACCAAGGGACACCATGAGGCTATATTTAAAGCCTCGGTGATTCCCCATTGTAATCATATCTCATATCTCATCTTTTATAAATAATAATATATACTTATTCAAGTTTACCAGAGTTTTTACACTCCGGCTAATGACTGAAAAATCACAAGATATAGACAAACAATAACTCATCCCAACCTCTAGGGGTCAAGCTCATAATTTTAGGAGTTGTTCCAACAAAATCTAAACTAAGAGCTAGAAAGTAGGTAGTGGAACATCTTGCCTCTAAAAACTAGGAAACTGATTCATTCAGTTGCAAATTACCCTTTGATGGATGAATCTACCTCTATGAGTGAAAATTTAGCAAAATTACATCAAAATCCATCATGTTAAATTTAATTACATCATGAGTTTGACAACTAGAAGGAAAAAAAGTCAAAATGTGAAAAAACTAAGCGAAAAATAGAGTTTTTGACCAAAAATGAGCAAAATCCTCCAATGCATCGTGCCTGATTTCCCTATGCGTCGCGCCTGTTTGCAGCTAATTTTGGAGGTCTTCTTGGTGTCAAAATTTTCTCCAAGTGGGCTTGTTGGAAAGGTCTGCCTGTCTACTTTCGAACACAAGTGGAATTTCTTAATTTTCCTTCCATTTTCCCCTCCAAAACTGAGTTCTCCCAAGACTGCTTCCTGTGTGTCAAAAAAGGGGTAGAAAGGTCATTTTTGGGGTGTTTTTGACCTTTTTGGAAGCCCAAAACCTGTCAAAATTTCTTGGCCATTGGTAGGCATGCATATTTTTTCATGAAAAATCCAAAAATTTTGAGTTTGCATCAGAAGGAGTCCCCTATCAAAAGCGCGCGCCAGGTGGCGCGACATAGAGCAGAAAAGTCTGTTTTTGAGGCCAAAATTTTCAAAAATGCAGAAAATGTCCCAATTATTTTGAAATTTGGGCTGAGTGTTATTCATCAAGTGTTGTGTTGGGCCAAGGAAGCCTCAGCCAAGATCTGAAGTCTATCATGCTTTTTCTGCCGCTTTGATGCCTTCTTCAACTTGGCCTTCAAGATCTTGATTCTTTCTTTCCACACCATATTTATTGACAAGTAGTGGTATGCCATGTTCCTAAACATGTTTTTCTCATTGTTGAACTTCTCTATCATCCTCTCCCAAGTGAAAATTTTTTCTCTCAAGCCAAGATTCCCGGTCATGTTCAATCTCTTGCTCATACCCATGATCACTGTCTCTTTCCATTGTTTTCCTTTGGTTTTGAAAAATGTGGTTGTACATGGATGGTTTTGTGGATAACAATGTGAAAATATGGTGGAGGAATGAAATGGGTAGAGTGTATGGAAGAGAGTGTAAAAATGTATGTGTGAACAGAGTTTAGGGATGGGAGTAAGAGTTTTAGGGATGTGAGTAGGGTTTAGGGAAATTATATGTGGAGAAGGGGATTAAGGGAAAATGGAAAGAGGTCATGGTTGCCAAATATATCTCACCCCAAAATCCCCTTGAGTGGATCCGTGGCAACATCACACTGAAATCAGGGGCATCTATCATATGGAGGGCTATCACTAGGGCAGCACACATCCTACAGAATGGTCTTTCTTGGCAAATTGGTTCGGGAGCTAAGGTGCGCATTGGCACTGATTCCTGGTCGGGGAGTGGGGAATTTCATAAACTTCCGGCGTTTATCATTGAGCACCTTGCCCACAGAAACATCTTTTATCTGGCACAGATTGTGGATAGGGTACACTCCTCATGGTGGGATCAAGCCTGGCTACAGGCGGGTGACCTTGGGCTCCCTCAGGAGGGCACTCGGGTCTGGCAACAATATATCTGGGCTCTGAAGGCATCCAACATCCGCATCACAGACCAAGAGGAAAATTTGATTTGGGTTGTCTCAAAAAATGGTCATTATGCTCCAAAGTTGGGTTACCTCGAACTCATCAAGCACAGGGAACCCCCATAAAGGACTGGTGGTGGAGTACTATCTGGAAACTGAATACCCCGCACAAACACAGAATTCTGTTCTGGTGTATTCTTAGAAACTGTATTCCTACCATGGAATTTCTACACAGAAGGGTGTATCACGGGGCATCCAGATGCTGTTACTATCTTGAAGACTGCGAGGACACTCCCCATTTATTCCTGCACTGCAACACCATTCATAACATTTGGTCTCGGGTCATTAGAGAAGTGGGTTGCAGAATTAATTGGCAGGGCACTACATTAATAGAGGCCTGGACATATTGGTGGAAACACTCTGCCCACAGACCAAAACTACGCAACCTCCCTCTAATCGTGGCTTGGGAAATATGGATCGGACGAAACAAACAGATTTTCAATGATATTCCTATCGACTGTGATTGGATTTGTGCTGCATCTCTTGCCACTTTTCGGCTCATTCCCGAGGAATGTACTCGCAGCAAGCCCTCTCATGAGACCCCTGAATCTATTGATCACAGCAAGGCGTGGGCATACTTTGATGGTGCGTCCAACGCCCATGGGTGTGGTGGGGGCGCATCTCTTTATCTGAACGACCAACACTACTACTAAATCAGGATGGGTTTAGGACCAGGTACTAACAACTATGCCGAACTGCAAAGCCTCAGACTCCTTCTAATCTTTGCTCGGGACATTCACTATGACTCCATCCAGATCTTTGGCGATTCTCAACTTGTGACCAAGTGGTTCAACAACCTATCTCATTGTCACTCGCACACACTGTCTGCACTGCTGCGCGAGGTACACCATCTCAGAGCACTTTTTGACTCCATCACAGTGACTCATATTTACAGGCCTCGGAACAAAGTGGCCGATCAACTGTCCAAAGAAGCTTCGGAGCTGACCTGGGGTACCTGGCACATCACAGAACACACTGACGGATAGATCTACAGATATTATCATCGGCCTTTTATCGAGGAGGCGCCTGCTGGTCTGGAGGTTTAGTATTACAGCTGTCTTCTGGGAGATTTTGTTCTACCTCCCATATTTATATTCGGCATGTATATGTACTTCATATTTATATTTTGGTTTTACAGGAGTTAGTAAGTTATGCACCGAACTTACTATGTGGACACTAGTTTCATCACCGATGTTTTTCATGGTTTTATGGGACTGTGATCGCCTACAGTTTTGACTTGTGGCAGCTTGTAATAGTTTTATGGATTGAACAGTAGTTGATACTACCAGTTTTTGTAACATGTAACTGATCTTTTAATAGAATAGTTATGAATTTTTTCTTTGTGAAAAAAAGGGGAAAATGTATGAGGGGAGTGGGATTAAGGGGATAGTAAAATGGGTTAATGAAACTAGAAAAGAAGTGAGGGAGAAAAAAGGTGAGGGAATGATGGCCACAAAATCAAATTTACAAACCCTAAGCAATCATGTCTTGAGCAACAATTGCAAGGAAGTAGGGTTTGAAATCTTTTACTAAATCATCATAAACAACTTAAGACACACTTTCATTGGCATTTGAAGAGTTTTTGACTTACTTTGGACCGGAGGAAACCAAGAAAATTGAGAATTTGAATGAATTTGTGGTGAAAATGGCTTGCAGCCCTATGCGCTGCGCCACAAACCCAATGCGCCGCGCCTCTTACCCAATGCGTCGTGCCTTTTTGAAGGAGAATTTTGGAGACTTTCCCAGTGTTAAAATTGGGTGTAGGATAGCTTGTTGGAAATATTATTGAGTCTACTTTCCAACCCAACTGGAATTTTTCAATTTGGAGTTCATTTTCCTTGTCAAAAATCAAATCTCCTAAGACTAGTCAAAATGTGAAAAATGAGGCTGCCTCAAGGCAGAGTGATGTTGCAGTCAACTTTTGAAGGTATTAATCAACCTAAAATTGAGCCCATGATAGCTCAGTGGAAATATATTTGTGTATAGTTATCATTTGACTCATCAAGAAAGTCATTTGGACAACCAAGCTAGGAGAAATCTTGATTTCGCCAAGGTCACTTTAGAGGTGCATCAATTCTCCTGAGGCAGCTGTATTTTTGACATTTCTCTAAAACCATGACACCTGTGTAAAAATTGAAGGATGTTTTTCTTCCTTGGCCTATTTTGGACAAAAAAATCTCTCATTTTTTCCAAATTCATCTTTTATTGCTCAGAAAAATCATTGGAGTAAAACCTATCCCGATGTGTGGAATAAGGGATTTGTCGAAATGAAGAGAAATGAAGGGGATAAGGGCTTCTATGTTGAACCTTAGTTAAGCGAGAGGCTGGTGGTTTAAATCATTCATAGAATTTTAAAACTTTTCATTAAACTTTATTAACACCTTCATTTCATGATCAACATAATATGTGAGTAATATTTATTTGTGAGCAGCAATTAATAAGCAGATCAGATAATGTACCAACAGGCTTAATATATGAGCAGCAAGTATTAAGCAGAATAGATATACCATATCAACACATAGACATCATGCAAATAGACAACAGATATAATTGGAAACCCATAAAGGGATAAAACCACATCTTATTATTGTTTTGATGCAAAGGCAAGCTCCAACTCCCTCTCACCAATTTTTTTCTACAGGCACCGACCTACAGGAGGCACTAACCTCAATTCTGCAAGCTACAACTTGCAAGGAAGCTCCAACTCCCTTCAATTTTCTATAGGCACCAACCTACAGGAGGCTCCAACCTCAGTTACGCAAGCTACAACTTGCAAGGAAGCACCAACTCCCATCAATTTTACGCAGGCACCAACCTATAGGAGGCTCCTACCTCAGTGCCGCAGCCGCTTTGAAGCACCAACTCCCATCAATTTTCTGCAGGCTACAACCTACAGGAGGCTTCTACCTCAGTCAGCTACAACTGACATCTATCAAGCTACAACTTGATAGGGAAGCTCCAACTTCCTTACTCTTTCAAAAGAAAACACTTGCTGATTTACCTTGGATATCAGCGTTGTTCCATACCATCTTCACTACTGTGCATCAGTCTTCATATCTGTCTTATATTATCTCTGCATCTTCTTGGATTCTATATCAGCTCCATCTTCTTCTCTGCTCATCTCCTTCTTCTTCTCCGCTTCACTGCTTTATTTCAGCATTCTCTAACTTCTCTGCATCTCGTTCTGCTCCTCCTTCTTCTTGTCTTTTCTCCTCAATTCTTCATACTCTACATTCTCTATATTCACACTCTCTGACTTCTTGCAGCTTTCTTGTTTTCTTCAACTTTCTTCAATTCTGCTACACACTCTCTCCTTTTCTCATTCTGTTTTTTTTTTTTTTATCCATACTCTCCCCTTGGATATTACCCTGTTTTATACAAAAACAGCTTCATGGTTGTTTGTATTCCACTGGGAATTCGAAATGGACGGCCATGTCTCTTTGCCTTCTGCCTTCTCATCTCTTTTCAGCTCACTCAGAAAAATGTAACTGTAGGTGCTTATTTTAATATTACAGTGGGATATTTTGCTCTCTTCTGGAGACTTGTCAATGCATCACAAACAATATAAACCAACTAAAATATTACATTTAATTACAATGAGAGCTCCAGCTCACTTATACAGCCTTTTGGATCGCTGCGCATTTGTCTTTTCTTTCACTGTGCTTTATCTCTTTTCAGCTCTGTTTGCTTTTCTGTCCTCTACTGGGGGTGTAATTGCTGCATACGTGTAATTGAGCCTTTTAAATAAATAAAATGTAATTGCTGACTTTTAAGTCAGTGCAATTCCAACCCTTTTAATGCCACGAGTGTCTTGTTGATGTGGCGAGTTCCGCAGGCCGGAACATACATATATCACAATTGTATTACATTAATAATCGCCCTCCCATTAAGCTGAGGCCCATGGGTCTACAGACCACATGTCTTATCGCAACAGCGTTATATATATATGTGTGACAACACCTTTTAATATAAATATATAACCCAACTTTGTCTCTTGATTTAATCATATAATATGCCCTTTTAATACTCCTTAACATACTCTCGGCGCATACAATAAAGCCTGTTTTAAAACATATAAAACTCCTTTCGGGCCCACTTGTCACGCTTTCCGATGCATTGATTCTCCTTTGATTGCGATTGACCGCTCCTACTCCGATTGCGATTGATCGCAATCGTAACTTCAAATACTCCGATGCGATTGAGTCACTTTTAAGTTCTTCCGATTGCGATCGGTCACTGTTCATTGATATTTGCCGATGCGATTAGTTTAACCCCGCCAGCGATCTCCGATTGCGATTGATCGCAATCGCAAGTTTCCTTGCTCCGATGCGATTGATCATTGTTCACTGTTCTTTGCCGATGCAATTGACTAATGCCGATGCGATTGGGACTCAAATTTTATTAATCAAAGTTTATAAGCCCATCGGGTCCGGGCTTCAATCGCAATCGCAAGTCATTTAATATATGTTCCGATGGTCTGTTTCTTTCCGATGCAATTGACTAATGCCGATGCGATTGACCACTATTCACGGAACTCAAAACATATATCAATCGTGATTTATAACCCATCGGATCCGGAACTCAATCGCAATCGCAACTTTCTGTTGTGATGTTCCACTCCCCTTGCGATCTCTGATTGCGATTGGGGAGGGGTCCCACCTTATTAGCCATTTCGTTTTGATAGAACCTTTGGTTATATAGATATAAAGCGCTCCGCTTGTATATATTTAAGCTTAGACCTTTGTTTATATGATGCGCTGCTCATATATGTAAGGTGATGGATATATATATATATATATATATATATATATATATATATATATCCTCCATCGGGGTAGGCGATTCCCGGAATTTATGTGCCTTGCTGCTTGGGGTTAAGCGATTCCCGGAATAAGGTTATGTATTATATGTAACGCCCATCGAGTAATGATTCTCGGAATTATACATATGATTGTATCTACCGGCTTGGGCGATTCTCGGAATTTTATAATGGCTTTGCCTCTGCCTCTGCCTCTCTTCCCTTTCTGTAACTGCTTTGTGCTTTATATTCTTTCCTCTTCTTGTCCTCCATTACTGTCTGCTATCTTTACGATTTCTATCTCTTCTTCTTGTCTAATGTTGCTCCTTGCTTCTTCAAGTAGTCTGTCTTTGCTTCTCTTCTTTCCCTTTTTTACTTCTTCTTTTTGTTATGCCTTTAATGGAAACCCTCTGCCTCTGCCTTTGTTGTACCTCTGTTCTTTGCCTATCTTTGCATCTGCTGCCTTCTTTGCACTACATTTCTTAAGTTCAACTCTTTTTTACATTACGTTGCCTCTGCTTCTATTCACTGTCTCTACTTTGTCTGCTGCCTCAGTTCCTTATCTGTCCTGTTTATTTTGCTGCCTTGCTACCTCTTCTTATGCTTTCTCTGCTCCTTGGCTGATGTTTCAAGTGCTCCTCCTTTGTCATCTCCTTTGCCTTATTGTTGGTTTAGGTGTTGCTCCTTTGTGCTCCTTTGCCATCAATGACAACATTTCCAACATTCTAAATTCTTGAGAAAATTTTGGGAAGTAGGGAGGGATGTTAGGAAGCAGGGGAAAGTGGAATTTCAAAGATTGAGTGAGGGGAAGAGGTCCAAAAGGGAAAAACAGAGGCCTAGCCTAGAAAATTGTCAAGTTGTAGCAAGAAACTAGGGTCTATGCGAAAATGAGGAATTTGGGGGATCTCGGTGATGGGAAGTGTTTAATAAGGTACATCAAGGATAGGGGAAGGTGTATGAACATCAGGATACAATTTTTGTTGATGATTTGACCATCCAAGAGAAATTACCTCCAAAACCCTAGGAGAGGGAAATGAACCTTACCTAGGCACAACTGAAGCATGAACAAGGTGTAAAATGACCCAGTGGAACTTGACATGATGATGAAAACCCTCTAAATGATGGTACACTCAGCTGAATGGTGACATGGACCGACATTTGGACAACTTTGAAAGGAGTGAAAACAAACCCTAGACCTAATACCTAGTGACCAAATTTTACTTGAAGACTCGCTGAAATCACAAAATTTGACCTTGACACCAACAAAATCACTTTGTAAGAGCATGTTTGATCACTTGGAGGAAGGTAGTCAAAGGCTGACACTACTTTGTCACTGCCAAAACAAGCTACTGATGGGAGTGTCGAGAAGTATAAGGCAAGATTTGTTGCCCGGAGCTTCTCACAGATTGAGGGATTGATTATGAAGAAACCTTTGCACCTGTCACACGGTATTCTTCCATACAGACCATCCTTTCTCTCTCAGCGCAGATGGGTTGGCACATTCATCGGATGGATGTGAAGACTGCGTTCCTTAATGGGATCATTGAGGAAGAGGTGTACATTGAGCAGCCTGAAGGATTTGAGTTTAGCAGCGAGTCGCATGTGTGCAGGCTCAAAAGAAAACTGTATGTGCTAAAGCAAGCACCTCGTGCTTGGTACACATAGATCGACAATACACATAGATTGACAACTATTTCACTGGACTTGGCTTCACCAAGAGTGAGGCGGATGCAAACTTGTACCAAATTGTGGTGGAGGGTAAGCTTTTAATCATTGTTCTTTATGTTGATGATTTAATACTAACAGGTGATGAGCAGTTGATACACTCATGCAAGGCAGATCTTGCAAAGGAGTTTGAGATGAAGGATTTGGGTCTCCTTCATTATTTCCTTAGATTGGAAATATGGCAGCGGGAAGGTGAACTGTTTGTGTCTCAAGGCAAGTATGCCCGGGAGATACTGGAGAAGTTTCACATGCAAGGCTGCAAGCCTATCGACACTCCTCTTCCAGGAAATTGGAAGAAAGAGGATGCTACATCGGCAAAGGTAGTGGATGCCACTGTTTATCGACAGTTGGTGGGTTCGCTCATGTATTTAGTTAATACAAGACCAGACATATGCTATGCGGTGAACCAGCTTTCACAAGCGATGGTTAAGCCTACCAAGCTCTTTTGGAAGGTAGGAAAGCATGTCTTGAGATATCTCAGGGGCACATATGAGTATGGCTTATGGTACAGATAGATGAATGAGGTGAAGTTGCATGGCTTCACGGATGCAGATTGGGTAGGCAGCCCAACAGACAGAAATAACACATCAGGAGGGGTTTTTAGTATTGGATCTACAACATTTTCTTGGTAGAGCAGGAAACAAATATCCGTGGCACTCAATTTAGTGGAAGTAGAATACATGGAAGTAAGTCAAGTTGCATGTGAGGCTATCTGGATGAGGAAGATCCTGGTTAGTTTGTTCGATTCTCATTTAGATCCTACAGTGATACATGTGATAATCGAGAGTTGCATTAAACTCTTGATTAATCATGTGTTTCATGATGAATCTAAACATATTGATATCTGATATCATCATATCGAGGTGTGTGTGGAAGATCATGTTGCTTGATCCATTCCCTACGGAAGATCGAAATCACAGACATTACGATGAAAGGCGCTCGATAGGAGAAAATTCGAGGAATACCATGAGCGAGGATCGGGGTGAAGGATAATCCCTATCTTTTTGAGAGGGAGTGTTGAGATTCAACAAGATGATGAGCTTAGTGAAAATTAAGCACCTTCACTAAGTGGGGCCCGCAGGCTATTTTTAGGTGTATGTCTATTTTTAGACATGGTGAGCATATTCTATAAGTTGCAGGATGTTATTTGTAGATGGTTGGTAAAATGTGGAAAATATATGAAATTATATTTTTAGAATAGTGGGCGAAGTCTATTTATAGATCGTCAATCTAAAAATAGGTGCATGTCGATTATTATTAACCCTTAATAATAATCCGACAATAAATATCAACTTATTCTCTTGGAGCACTTTATTTCAGTAAAGAGATTTGGAAAATAAATGGGCTGAAGGAATTACGCAATTCCTAGGGTTATTGGTGGCTCATGCATGGACTCAGTTAGAACTAAAGTGGAAAATTTATGACAGAGTTGGAAGAGTAGTTTATGGAGTTGTTATTTAGTTTAACTCAGTTAAGTGAGTTAAACTCACTTGAGCTAGTTGTATCTAGTCTAACTGAAAGATACACTAGTGAGAGTTAAGTGAATTAATTAGTTAATTAATTCACAACTAATAACTTACTAACAACTTAACAGAAACAGCAGTTAACTGTAGTGCATGTCAGTTCCAGTGGTGACACAGTGGAGAGATAGGTGAAAGGGTGAGATGGACTATCTATTGTCACTATAGTGATGCATTCAATGCATCTAACACACATTGGAGTTGCCAATGAGAATTGCGCAGTCAAGGCAAGGCCAATTCAAATTCATTCACGGGTCTTCTTCAGCAGGGATTGCGCAGTGGAGGTAGGCTATTAGGAGGCAAGAAATTGGTGCATGGAGTTGCAAATTTCTGCATGACAATGTGCAATGAATCTACATTGTACTAAGAGCTTGATGTACTAAGCTTTGTATGATATTATTACATGATTCCATTGATATACATAATATATGATAGTTGGGGTTTTTAGCTTTAATATTTCTCATTAAACAATTGTGTTATGTGCAATTGAATTTATTCACATGTGTTTGCAATTGAGTTTTAAATTTCCGCAAGTTTAACAGTGGAAGGATTATGTATTTTGCAATAATATAAATATTGTGAGATCAGGAGGATCTAGTAATACATCAGTATTAATAAATTTCTACAAGAAGGGCTCAGTGCCTAAATATTTCAAGCAGACAGGGGTGAACCTTGAGCCTTGATACTTCACAATGCGCAATCCAAGCTGGGCTGAGGAGGAAAACTATGCAATTCTAGAGGTCAATGTGACAAGTTGAGGGGATGGGAACTAGATCAGAAAATTGTACATTTCCGGGAGACAGAGGAGGTTGGTCCATTGCACAATTGTGCATCTCATGGGCTCGAGGGATAATACTGAGGCTAAATATTATGCAATGTGTAGTTGAGGCCAATATGGAAAGATGGATTGCGCACTTTTGGGAGCCAAGGTCGAGGCTTGAGCAGTGGAAATGTACAGTGAAACAGTCTTGGAAGGTAGGAACTACACATTGAAAAGTATCAAGAGGCAAGGTCACAACTAGATGACTGAGGACCTGCAATGCATAGTTCAAGGAAACCAAGTGAAAATAGTTTGCTTGGTCGAGAAGCTTTTTAAGAAATTGACTAAGTGCGGAATCAGTGAGGTTGATGTGAACAGTGATAAGACTTAAAATATGATTACACACTTAGAATACTTGACAACACAAAAACATAGATCATCGAGGACACATGAACAATGCATTTCCCTTAGTGCGACAACTTTACAACAACTTATGACAAGTGTGACACTAAAGACACACTTTGCGACAACCATGATGACCCTTGTGTGAGAGTGCCTAAAACTTTGGAAATAAGTGTGATAGATGTTTACATGGTTAGAACAACTCATTTACACAAAAATGACATCTTGAAGCCACCAATATAGGCTTATACACATTATGCGGCAACTAACATGCCAAAATACGACATTTTTCCTATCTTGCAAATGGGACCAAGACACCTTAAGAAAACACATGGAATGAGTTTCAATGTTTGCGATGAAAATGTACAAGACCAAGGTAGGATCTGAAATTGAAGATAGGCCAAAATTTTGGAGGGTGTTGTAACAGCAACAACAGAATTCCATTCTTGATGGAAGGGACAATAGCTATCCATGCCTATACTTTCATTATTTAACTCAACATTTGGCCTCTAGGAAGACTTAGTCGATTGATTGTTATTGTTATTATTCCTTCTAAAATGGAAAGACTTGGGGGGCTTGCTATTGGTAGAAGCATCACTCGACTTTCTCTTTAATTCTGGGACTTCATTGGTGAGTGCCTTAAAGATCTAGTCAAGCTTTCAATATCCACAGAATCATTTTCCTTAGTTTTACTTGAAGAGGGTTGAGACTTCTTACCAATATCCTTGGAGTATTTAGATTAATAGTCATATGTAATAGCTGCAATGGTGCGCAATTATTTCTCTATGATGATCGCTTCTACAAAGCTTAAAGCTAATGTCTCCTTTGAATCTCTTTTAACAAAAGCAGGAATGTTTTTTGGTAAGGCATTTGTATAATAATTTATAGTGATAGAATCGTGAGGTTGCGTATTTGGGGGGAAATTGTTCAATATTTAGTTGAAGCTTTGATTAAAATATTTGACTTTATCCTTCTCCCCCATCTTAATATTTCAGAGCTCTTTTAACAACATGGTGGGAGTCTTGTCATCAGAAAATTTCTCCAAAACCGATTTCTTAAACTCCCTCCAACCATGGAGTGAATTAACATGAAAACTATGGTAACATATTGCTGCTCTACCCTCTAATGTGAAAGGACAAATCCTAAAATAAACATCATCATATTTTGCATCTAACATCTGTAGATGAATGTAGAAATTGTTGATATGATATTTTGTCTTTATTTTCTTGTCTAGATCAAACTTAGATAACAACTCCTTCGGATGTGTAAGAATTCTATGAAGGTTTTGCGAAACAACAACTAGCCCTTGGGCCATCCAATCTAAGCCTTGATCTTCCATGTCTTCATCTCCTTACTCCTCCTCCTTTTATGAATCCAATGAGCCTTCTCCTTCACCATTTATACCATTGTTAAACTCAAAATCAACTCCCAGTTGTTCTCCTTGAAAAAGAAAAATATCATCTTCGTATTCTTTATGAATGGGTGGAGTTGATTCTTGCTGAACTATTTCTTATGAAGATTTTGTTAATTCTAAGAGAGTGGAAAAGACCAAATCTTCCACTGATGCAACCAATACACTGATATGAGTTGTTTGTTTCTTCTTGGGATGATGAGGGAGATTATGAGAAAAAAGGAGTAAATTGTTATGAAACCAGCTCCAAAAATAGAAGAAAAGAGAGATCAACACCTTATAAATCAGCCACTTCGAGGGGGAAACCTCCTTTACATTGCATAAATGAATAATTTTTGGATGGTTCAAATGAAAAAACCTCCTTTCAATATATAGGAGTCCATGGGGTCACAATATAATCCTAGCCGACCTAAGAATAATAATGTAAGGGCACAAGAATAGAAATAGTGGCTTTTTATGGGGCACAATAATAACAATATGGGGGCTACAGGCGTACAACAATAACAATAAGGGGGCTATACTAATAACAATAAGGGACTACACTAGTAATATAGGGACCTAACATGCCTCTCTCCTTCAAAAAAAATTTGTTCTCAACACTTGAGTAGCTCTGGATGCTTCTGTATAAAATTCTCATCCTCCCATATGGAATCTTATGTGGGTAAGTTCTTCCACTTGATGAGATACTCTGAAATTGATCGATTTTGTAGCTCTCCAGTTCTTGTTCCATGACTGCTTCAAGTTCCAATATGATATTTCCTTCCTCATCAAGTTCTGGCAATATTGTTTGAACTGGAAGTTTGTCGCCTATAACCTTCTTTAAGCATGAAACATGGAAAACTCGGTGCACTCGAGAAGAAGCAAGAAGCTCCAATTTGTATGCCATAGTACCAATATTTTGCAACACCTTGTAAGGACCATAGTAATTTGGCGATAATTTATTATCCTTCTTAGCTTTCTTAAGGGACATTTTTTTGTATGGTTGTAGCCGTAAAAAGACCCAGTATCCTACATCACAAATTCTCTCACTGAGATGTTGATCTACCTATTGTTTCATTCGATTTTATGCCAAATTTAGGTTCTCCTTTAAGAGTTTGAGAACTTGTTGTTGATGCTCGTTGTGATATTCCACTGCTTGAACCTTAGAATTTTCTCTTAAAGATTATGTGATGGACGGTGGATGATTTCCATAAAGTGCCATAAATGGGTTCATTTTTGCTGCAGTATGGAAGGAAGTGTTATACCACCATTCAGCCAGAGGTAACCACTTGACCCATTGTGTTTTTTTATCAGAAACAAAACAATGAAGATATCCTTCCAAAAATTTGTTCACTATCTCAATTTTCCCATCAGATTGAGGATGATAAGATGAGCTATGAGCTAGTTGAGTACCCAAACAAGAAAATAATTCCGTCTGAATATTTCTAGTAAAAATGGGATCTCTGTCGCATACAATAATCTTTTAGTTTCCATGTAGCTTTTGAATTGTTTCCATAAATGCAGTAGCAATTGCACTTGCTTTAAATGGATGAGATAATGCACAAAAGTGTGCATAATTGGTAAGTCTATCAACTACCACCATGATGACACTCTTTCCTTCGGACTTAGGTAAACTTGTGATAAAATCCATTGAAATATCCTCCCAACATTGACTTGGAATGGATAAAGGTTGTAGAATACTCGAGGTCTTAATTGTCTCAACTTTATTTTGTTGGGAAACCAAACATTTCGTCACAAACTTTTGAATATCAAATTTAAGGCCATCCCAAAAAAAATCTTTCTTCACCCTATGGTAATTTTTTAAAAATCCTTAGTGTCCTCCTAAGGGAGAGGTGTGCAATTCCAAAAGAATATTTTGTTTTAGTTGGGAATTCTTACAAAGACATAAGCGATCTTTGTACCATAAGGAATCATTCTTCCAACTAAATGTATCAAATGTACTAGGATCTTACTGCAACTTTTGAATGAGTGTCCACACTTCTTCGTCATTCTTCCATTCATCCCTTGCTTCGGTTATCCAATTTGGTTGGATAATAGAAAGGGCACAAAGCAATGCTTCCGCCTCTTCATCCTTTCTTGAGAGTGCATCTACAACATTTAGCTTCCCTTTTTTGTAGATGATTTCAAAGCCATAACCCAACATCTTTGTGAACTATTTTTGCTTCTCTTCAGAAGATAGTATTTGTTCATAAAAGTATTTAAGACTATCATGATCATTTTTTACCTTGAAGTGTCTTCCCATTAGGTAAGGTCACCATTTCTTTAGTGCATGTATTACTTCCAACATTTCCTTCTTATAAATAGATTTCTATAAGTACTTTCCTTTGATTAGACGACTTTCAAAAGCAATGGATCTTCCTTCTTGCATTAAAACAACACCAATTCCATTTCCTGAGGCATCACATTCCACAATAAAGGTTTTTGTGAAGTCTGGCGTAGCTAAGACTGGTGCTAGGCACATTGCCTCTTTAAGATGTTCAAAGGCCTTAGTTGCTTCAGGAGTCAATGAAAATTCATCTTTCTTTAATAATGTTGTTAGAAGTGCTGCTATTTTCCCATAATTATTAACAAACTTGCGATAATACCCTATTAACCCGAGAAATCCTCGCAACTGCTTTAGGGTTGTGGGGACTTTCCATTCCTTAATGGATTTATTTTTGTTAGGTTCTACCTTAACACCCTCCTGAGATACAATATGACCCAGATATTCCACCTCTTGTACTCCAAAAAAACATTTGGAGGTTTTTGCATATAATTTTTTCCCCTCCAATATTTTGAGCACCATGTCAACATGTTGAACATGATCCTTCCAAGACCTGTTGTAGATTAGTATATCATAAAAAAATACTAACACAAATTTTATAAGAAATGGTTTAAAAATGGAATTCATCAACCCTTGAAATGTAGAAGGTGCATTGGTAAGGCCAAAAGGCATGACCAAAAATTCAAAATGATCCTCATGAGTTTGAAATTTTATTTTCGGAATATCTTCATTCTTCATTCTAATTTGATGATATCCTGAACGAATATCCAACTTCGTAAAATAAATTTCTCCATGTAATTAATCCAATAATTCATCAATCACATGAATGGGAAATTTATCTATAATAGTGAGCTTATTGAGCTCCCTATAATCTAGACACATATGCCATGATCCATCCTTCTTATGCACCAATACTATTGGAGCAGAGAAAGAACTTTGACTAGGTTGAATTATACCAACCTCTAACATTTCTGCAATCTTACATTCAATTTCACTCTTTTGGACATAATGATATCTGTAAGGCCTGATGTTTGGAGGAACACTTCCTGGAATCAAATGAATAGCATGATCATGATCATGAATAGGTGGTAGTCCTTTGGGAGTTTCAAACACCTTGGAATGATTGTCCAAGACTTGTTGGAGATCTGCAGAAATAGATGATTTTGATGTTGGAACTTCTAGTGAGCATAATTGTGCAATTACGCCTCGTTGTTCTCTCTTTAGAAGCTTTTTCATGACATTAGAGATTATTATCTTTCCCGGCTTCCCTGCAATACCCTGTAATTCGACTTCCTTTTATTCTGAAAAAAAAATTCAAGAAAAGTTCTTGAAAATTAAAGGCTACCGTCCCCAAAGATTGTAACCATTGTACTCCTAGTACAACATTAGCACCTCCCATAGGAATGGAAAGCATTGGACTAGTCAATACATATTCCCCCATGGTTAGCTTGATATTATGGCATTTTCCAGAGAAATTTATAGTTCCTCCATTTACAACCATCACTTGACATTCTGGTGCTGGGTATAGGAAACAATTCAATTCCTTGGCTACCTTACAATGAATAAAATTATGGGTACTACCTGAATCAATCAACACTATTACCTTTTTCTTCTTGATATGTCCTTCTATCTTGAGAGTTTGAGGAGTGGTAATTCTTTCCAATGCATTACATGATATGGTTAGACTCATTTCTTCCTCTTCTAGAGTTGTTTCTTGGTGTATATCCTCTTCTCTTTTCATTTTCTTCTTCCTCTTCACAATCTATGTAGAATAATTTCTTCTCGGCACACTTATGACCTTTAGTGTATTTGATATCACAACTATAGCAAAGCCCTTTTTCTCCTTTTTCTTCCAATTTTTGTGGTGTGTAAACCACTGTAGGTTAAAGTCTAGGGTAGAAACACTTCCATCTTTATAGATGTGAGTGGTAAGCTTACTTGTCGCCATAATTTCCATTCAATTTTCTCCTTTTGAATACCTTCTCGATGAATCGGAGTTTCCAAAGGTGAACATCATGTTGGATTTTATCCCTTTAAAGTCCCTATGAAGAGATCAATCCTGTGTTCCTCTGGAATATCAGTTACCCTTATATTCAATTTTTGGAAGTCCTCAATGTGCTGCCCCACTAAACCCTTTTGTTTGAGATTTATCAATTGGCTAAAGAAGGTGTTGCTCTTTGTACCCTCATAATGTGCTATAATTTCCTCCATAAAAATTGACCAAGTGACAATTTTTTTACGGGAGCAAAGCCATCGATACCATACAAATGTATTTTGTTCTAAATGTAAAGTTGCAATGCGTACCTTTTGTGTGTTTTGCACGTTATGGAGATCAAAATATTGCTCTATCTGTAGTATCCATGTTACAGGATCCTTTCCATCAAACTTCCTCATATCCATTTTTGGAATATGGTGGTTCTTCCCACCAACATTAGAGTTTATGAAATCACGATTAACATTAATTTTGTTCTCATCATGAGGTTCTTCTACTATATTTTCACCATTAGGAAACATTTCTTGCATCAACTTTGTCAAATCTTCAATGTTTGATTTTAGATCATCCATCTTAGCTTCCATGCCAGCTTCCACGCCATCCATCTTAGCTTCCACGCCATCCATCTTAGCTTCCACGCCTTTCTTCAAATTGTCCATCTTCACTTCCACACCATCCATCTTAGCTTCCATGCCTTTATTCAAAATTTCCATTTCATTTGTTGCTCTTTCTTGGTGTTGACACTCGATTTTCCTTGAATTTGTTAGGAAGAGAAGAGTGCAGTGCTTCCTGAAAACAACTTTTAGATACAGAATCTAGCCAATCTGTACCAAGAGAGGGCTCTCTCTTTAAGTTTTAGCTGTGTTTTTGAAAGATATTAGGCTAGTTATGAAAGTTTAGGGATTTTGATTTTGTTTGGGTGTGGAATTCAATAACAGAGGGGTAGGACTGAGTAGTTTAGGCCATTGGGCTAATGGAGTCAAAGAAGATGGCTTAACTTGATTTGGTTTCTTAACAAGAGATGGTTTCACAGGGCAAGGTAATCAAATAGGGAATAATTAAATGCTTAAAATGAATGGAATGGACTCAAAATGGGTGAAGGGAAATTAAGAATCCTTCAACATATTCGAAAGAGGGAACTTGAATGATTATTAATAAAGGGCAATTAAGAATTCTTTACCAAATAATCAGAATGAATAAACTAGGAAACAGGAGCAATTAAGAATTCATTGTTCATACTAGTTCAAAGGAAAACATTAAGAATAACAACAATTGAAAACAGATTGCACTTAAGCACTTTCTAAATTATTATTTTTCATTATCATTCAAATATGAAACATAGATGGTATAATAAACAAGAAAAACTTTAAAACATAAGGTATAGAAGACTTATTGATCCGGTGTTTGACTCAAGAATCCCGTGAAAAGTCCTTTGCATCAATTCTTCATCCAGCTAGCCATACAAAATCTGTCCAACAACACTTTATTCCAAAATAATAAATATTACAGCAAAGTCTAAGAATCCACCACCCTCAATACTCTAATTGAGGGAGTATTTATATAAAAAATTATAAAAAATATCTCCTAACAGAGTGAGATATATTTTAGGATGACTTATTAATAAATTACAAGAAAATAGAGACAGATAGTCTCGTAGATAGGAGAAAAGGTAAACCGATGTTGTGTTGTTCCTATTTTTGTGAGTGTGTTGGAGGCAGGCCCTATGATTTGGCTTACTGTTGTCTTCTTTGGTAACTCTGTGCTGGCTTCCATGTTTTTTACTGATACTCTTTATCTGTACTGATACACTTTGACCTGTTTGATCTCTTTTATCCTTTTTACCATTATTTACTGTAGTAAATAACCAAAATTCATCCAAGGATATTTTTACAAAATGTCTAACATGTCTTCCCACCATTGTGCTTCTGGTATTCTGGTTCTTTGAAGCTTTCTCAGGGTCTCATTAGTTTCTGTGTACCTGAAAAAGGTAGGCTGAATTGGAAATAAGTGCTTTACCTCATGTTCGAGATAAAACAAGTTTTCCAGACTGTCATAAAGAATTTTGCCTGTAGGCAATGCCTTTGCTGCTGATGAACTTGTCGATGGACTTGCCTGGTTATCTGCATACTTATTCAATTTTTCAACATAATTTTGATGGCTCATTAGTTTATCATGAGAAACTAAAGGACTTGGCAACCCTCTACTCGGCAAAATATCAAATCTTTTCATAAAAGCATTGCTTTCTTCCTGCATATCATGGCATCTTCTTTCTAAGTTTTTCATCAGAGTTCTTTTAGTAAAAACCTTTTTTACTTCCAAAATTGTCCCTGTTCTATCTTGAATGCCCAGCTCTTCAAGCTGATATTTGTTCTTGGTATTTAAAAACTGTATGATCTCATTCGCTTCTTCAGGCATTTTTCCTAATTCTTCCCTTGCCCTTTGAACTTATTCCAGAGCCAGTTTAACTAAATCATTTTGCTCATACATTATTTGGATTGATGGCCAGACATCATTTATTGTTTGAATAATGTTGTCCCAAAGAATTTCCTTGATTTCGTTCAAAGGTTTCTCCAATGTGAGATCCTTTTCTAATGCTTTCACCGATTTTTCTAACCTATTGATCTCTCTTGTTTTTTCTGCAACATTTATCTTTGAGAGATCATACTTTTGTTCCAAGGTAGTAAATTGTTCCTTTGATTTTTGGAGTTCTGTAACTTGGAGCTTCAATTCCTCCATTGATTTTATTAGTTCCTCAGTGCTCAAATTGGCAGTGTTGCCCCGTGCTAGTCCTGCTGACTGCCCTGTTGTTGTTGTACCTGTGACCACTTCTGTTGTGGCTGCTGGGATGTTTGGTGCTACTGTCGTAGAAGGGACTGTTGTTGAGACTACTGGAATCACGTTGGGAGGTTGAGAGGTCGACTCTCACTGCTTGTCCTTCAATGCTTTTTCAAGTTCTTGTTCAGTCTCATTCAGCTGTTCATTAAGTTTTAAGAGCAAATCCATCAGCTCTTCTTCAGATTTTTCCTTTATGACCTCAGCAGTCTGTGGATGCCTTGAAGGTGGCAGCCTTAGTTGTTTCCTTAGGGCAGCAATATCATCATCTTTCTTTTTGATTAAGGCTTCTGTAGCCTTAATATCTTTGGGATCATGACCCAATCCAATAATTATTTCTTCTAAAGTCTTTATTTTGTTATCTTTGGCCTAGGAGGAAGCTTTTCCAGATGCAGTTGGGCAGATGTATTATCCAAGGAATTCTGCAACCTTTGGGCCATCATTGCCTTACCAGTCAAGGTTGAATAAATCATTTCTCCAGTTTGTTTATGTAATTCAATCTGATCCAAAGGATGAATATCCTTTGCCATGACTTCAAAATTGGTTCTAAGATAGTCTGCTATTGTTTGAGGCTGCTGCACTTTAGGCTTGAAATGACTCATTAACATTTTTCCTTCCTTGATGTCATAGGTTGAAATCAATCTCTGTTGATTTATGGGGGCCATTTTCAAATATTGATTATAAACTTGAAGTCTTAATGGATCATTTCTGGCTTTTATGTCTGTAAATGTCTTCTTGATATTCCAAGCGTCCTTCACTGGTGGCCTAAAAGATGATACCTCTGCACTTTGTTGTCTTTCTAACTCCTTTTTCTGTGAGTTGGTAGATGTCCCACTGACTGGGAATGTTTGTTGGCTGTCTACTCCTTCTTTCCTCTGAATATCAATGATTTCTTCAATAATTTCTTCTTTTGAGAGAGGATTTAATCTTTGCCTTTTGGTACCAGGTTGTTCTGAAGGTCTACTGGTAGGGGTAGCTGTTTCATTGTCTCTCTTTTTACTTCTTTCCTCATTCAGGGGAGTTTGCAAGATTGGAATTTCTGCCATATTGACCTGAGTAGGAGAAACATGCATTTGGACCTATCCCTTGGAAGTTTCAGGCTGCTCCGACATCATGAATTGCTCTGTGGCTTGTGTATTGGTTTCTTTTTCCTTACCTTTGGATGTTGTTGTTGCTGGTGTGCTGGTTTCATGTAAATGTTGCTGAGAGGTTCCAGAAGAGGAGGGACCAATCCTTGATCTTTGTACCTGCCCAAAAGAATCCAGGTCAAGTATTTTCTCAAGATCTTTCATAACATTCTCAACATTGACCTGTTCACTATCTTTTTCTACTAGGGTCCCTTCCATCCATTCATCCATGTTTGCAAATTGTTCAATCTCTGGAATCCTATGGTGAAGGTATGGTGACAATTTGTTCTTCATTCTTCTATCACATATGAAGCTGTTAGGGTCATATGGTACCCACCGAAAACTCTTTTGCAACTTAAGATAATCTCCTAGAATTATTTCTGCTTCTTCCCATGTATCTCTACTGTTACAGACAAAAGGGACTAACGGACTCTTGATTCTAAGCTGAGCTTTCTTTTTGGCATTGAAAAAATGGACCAGGTCTAAATTTATGATTTGCCTAAAATATTCCAAGGCAAAGAGCCTTATTGGAACATACTTTGGTAGCTTGAAAGGGCATAGCTCACATCCATATATCCTGATTTCTGTATGATTTTTGTATAGGTACCAATCACCTATCATGTATTTCTTGGAGAGCTGGAGGATTTTATTCATATCACTATTAATCCTAGGAGGGGAACTCCTGTTAATAAGGTGGTTGCTGGGTGAAAAAATAGGTCAATGAATTCATTGTATGAGTAAGGGGACTTAGAGGAACTATGGAAGACTGCAAACCAGAAGATTACAGACCTTGGATTTCCTCTGGTGTCAAGTTCAAAACAGGGAAGGGGAAGTTCTCTGATTGATAATAGAGCATAAGATGGTATATAAAAGTGGAGTATTTGAAAACTCTTTCATCTTCTAATCTCATGAGCTGGTCATGAATCTTGTCAGCAATGTAAGAGGCAAAGTCATATTTGACAGCAGGGGGCTGTCCAGGAGTAAAAATTGACAACAACACTAGGGTTATCTCATCAAGGTACTCACTAGTGTTGAATCCCATTACTAAAGATATCATATCCATAATAATTTTGCCCATCTCTGTGAAATAGGTATGTCCATAAGGAGGGGGGCCTTTGGGTTGATGTTCTTGTAGCATGAAAGTTTGACAAAGGCGATTAAGTTCTTCTTGGGATAATTTTGTGGATTTTTCAAGTAAATCTCCCATGGAAAGGGGAGTTAGGGCTTGACCGGGATGAAATTGTAACATTTCATTGATGGATTGAGTAGTTATTGAAAAAAGAATGGTTTGACTCGGGAACATAACTACTCGTTGATTAGGGTCATAATTGGCATGGCAGTGATAAATTATTTCAGGAAAGACATGAAATAAGGGTAGAAAATACATAGTAAGATTGTATTCCCACAGTCCAAAAATATCAGAGCCATTCAGGTAATTATCTCTACATTGGCAAAATATTTTGAGAGGATTTTCACTAAAGATGAGGTCTTTTATCTGGAAATCCCTATCCACTAGAGGCAGATAGTCTAAATCTTTATGGGGGGCATTTAGAGGTGCAACATTCAAAGCCACAGGGGTTTCCATTCCTAGTTCTTGTGGATTCAGAAATGAATTTGGGTTTTCAGTGAAAAATGGGAAAATTTATAAGTCTGGGGACTTATATGGTAAAATAAAGACTGAATTATACTCTATTTTAATCATTTTCTGTGGAATTGGAGTATAAAACCAAGACTTGCAGGGTTTCAGCGGAAATTGGATAAATACCTGTGAATGGTGCGAAAACAGGTGCAGGCAATGATTGGCAGGTTCTGGACTAGTACGGCTGCAAATTTCTTAGCAAGGTGGTGGTCGGAAATCTTAGAAAATTGACTTTGACATTCTTTGCATGGGAACACTGGTCGCAGCACAGAATAAGGAAAATAATGTTTTGTTTATTTTATTTACAAAGTCAAGGTTGGTGGGGATTTTTGTTATTTGGGTGGATAATGTATGTGGGAAACGACGTTTTGTCGTATGTGGAGGGCAGTAAGCGGTATGATATCGCACCGCTTTTGGGGATGGGTGGTATTCGGCCGGGAGCCAGTGATTCCATAGACCTTGTGACGCGTGGCAGGGTAATGTTCGCAAAACCACTCCGTAATCGCGCGCTATCGTTCGGTCGTGGAGGGCCATGCGATATGGATGACAACAGTTGGATGTGGAAGGGTTAATCGGATGGCTATCGGGGAGGCGAGATGACAGGAGATTAATAAGGGCGGGCCCAACATAATTAAAGATTTTTTAATCATATCGGGAGTAATGTAATTGGTCGGGAAAGTTTTTAATTAACCGTGGGGGTTAATTAATTCTTATTTTAATGTTATATTTTAACCAAGGGGCAGGATATATAAAATTTGAGGATTTTATATAGTTATAGTAATACGAGAAAAGGTAGATGTTATAAGGGAATTAGATAATATAAGTTAAAAATTAATATGTCAAAATGAATGAAAAGCGCTAAGTAAAAAAAACATTAAAATTGTGTATTTAACTTAGGCTTGAATGAAAAAAGGTTTTTATGTGATATTGTGCAATTTTCCTAAGAAAAATAGGATTTTACTTAGGAAAAGACTTATGGAAGTAAATGAATGACTTATGGATGGTTTTAAGTACTTAGGCTTTTAAATTATTGGGCCGAGGGTCTGGTCCCTCCAAAAGTCAGAGAAATGCTCTGAGCCCCTCTAATTTTCAAATGCCTTAGTACTTAAAGGAAATTAGTGAAATTTTTAGGGAAAAATGAGAAGGGAAGTTAATCATTTGACTTTGTTTTGCCTGAAATTCCTTCAGTGTAATCTCTGCCTTGCACTTGTGATGAAAGTAAAGATTAACACATTTAGAGTCATTATCCATCACATGTAATTCTGCAACATCATCTACCTACCCTACCTACAACCTAGCATTTTTTCTTCTTTATTAGGGTGCACTTAGACTGGCAAACCCTTATCACACTTTCTTTTCTTTTACATGTAGAAATCTATCTAAATCTAACCTTATTACATCCAAGGGCTCAGATTAAGCTGTTGAGCTCCTTTTATTTACTCTACCTATCTACTTATCTGCCAAGATTAAACAGTTTGGTTAGATTTTATTCTCTATCTCTAAAACATAAAATTCAAACATGAACTAGCCAAGCTTAAGCTGTTTGACTGTTCACCAATTGTGGCATAAGTTACAAGTTGCACACAATTTGTTTATTACATAAGAGCAAAAAGTAGTGGCATTTAGACTTGCACACTTTCCTTGGCCTTTCTTTTGGTGGGGTTCATTTTCTTTCACTTTTTTGGCCATTTTATTCTTTTCACCCTTTGATTTTTCTTTTAGGGTATACCCTCTTTACATTTTTTAAATTTTTTGATTTTTTTGATAATATGGAAAACCTTTGCAACAAGGAAAGGTATGAACATATTACATAGTCCATCAAGTCAATCATGATATATGACACCTATTGGTATAGGAGCATAACGGCTTGGCGAACCTTCAAACCTTCCATGTCTACTTTTAGATCAGTCTTCACGTCTTTCATGATGTATTTCATTTTTTTGTCGATGTCATCCATCTTAGCTTCCATTCATTTCTTAAAACCATGCATCTTAGCTTCCATGCCTTTATTCAAAACTTCCATTTCATTTTTTGTTTCTCTTTGCGACAGCGAAATTTTGTGCACTTACTCTTGTAATTTTGATATATCATGTTGCAATTCTTCCTCTTCATGAGTCATAGTAGAGTATTTTGAGGGCTTAATGGGTGTTGAATTCTTTTTATGGGGAATTTAATAACCCAATACTGATATCTATGCTTCAATATTCCCTTCGAATCACCTCAAACTGATTTTTCAAAGAAGACTTATGCAATTTGAAAAAAATACACACCTTTTTCTTGATTTTGAGGAGCTTGATATTGAAACTGATGTATCTCTGTAATTTCAGATCCTTGAGATTTTATCTTCAGTCCTTTAGTATCCCTCTAAATATTCTTTCCAATTCCACAGGTCTGACCTGATTTGGATTCTTCAAGACAAATTTATTCCCAATCTCCCACAGTGACCTAATTATGGAATGGTTCAGTAGAGAAAACTTGTACGACATGCCACATGTCATTGTTTCCTCCTTCAGCTCTGAAATTAATACGCAGGAAACTACAGTCTGTTTACTTTTGGCCACTTTTTACATAATTCCAATCCAATGCTTAGAGAGAGAGTTATGACGATTTTCCCAAGGTCACCTCTTTTAGATGAAATTTAGGAGCCTGCGAAACACCAAATTCCATAGATCATATCTCTGAAAATGTTTCGAATGAAGATCTGAAATTTTTACACGAAGTTCCTCAGGATTTCTTCGCAAATGGGTTTCTTTTTAGCTTTTGAACCTTCGTAGAAAAATAGTTATAGCGAAAATGACACGATGACCTGTTTGAAGCAGTGAAACCCTAGAATCCATAGCTCTGATACCAAATGTTATGAAACCAGCTCCAAAAATAGAAGAAAAGAGAGATCAACACCTTATAAATCATCCACTTCAAGGGGGGAACCTCCTTTACATTACCTAAATGAACAATTCTTGGATGGTTCAAAAGATAAAACCTCATTTCTATATATAGGAGCCCATGGGATCCCAATATAATCCTATCCACCCTAAAAATAATAATGTAAGGGCACAATAATAACAATAGTGGATTTTTAAGGGGCACAATAATAACAATATGGGGGCTATAGTGGTACAACACTAAAAATAAGGGGGCTACACTAACAAAAATAAGGGAATACGCTAGCAATATAGGGACCTAACATAAATTGATAGCTTTCACAAATCTACAGGTAATAGCTGGAGTTATTCGTAGGTAACTTCATAAGAAACCTCCAACTAGGTTGAGAAGACCATCCTACCTAAGGAATAGGAGTTGGGATGTTTCTCGGGATATTACTACCTTGTCCAGAAACTGAATGCTTGGTATGTGAAGTGTTATCAGCCATAAAAAATTGGCTACCCCCCTTCTAGTGCCAGACTTTTGACGGTGTTTGAATGTAATATCCCAAATGGGGAATGTACCAATACATGAACACAAAACTGGAATATCAATGAGAAATAACTCACAAAATTTGTATAGAACACATATCCATCAATTACATGTACAGCAACAAGAAATATGATCCATTATATTAGCCAAAAGTGGGGAAAAGAAACAATATGAGCCCTAAAAACATTATTCCCAGAGAATTGAATTTTAATAGGAATAAATAATGCTGGTATCCCTTAGCTTATGTAATATGGGACTTACATCCAGAAGGGAATCAGAAACAAATCCTTTTTGATGTGTTAAACAGATCTCCCGGTCCTGATATGGCTTAAAAATGCCCAAATCCCATGGCTTGATCTATGCAGAATTTTCTGAAGCATGCATAGCATAATTTTATGAGGGTTTCAGGTGTAATATGGTATAAACATCATATCTATAGTTTATTTACTCAAAGCATGGAGAAAATTGGAGGTCTAGCTCTGTTTACACATTATGAAGATAACCCGACAAGGGTTTCATGAAAGCACAATGTACAAAATGTTAGATCTGCAGATCTGGATTTGAAAAATGAATTCTAACTGAAGCTCTGTATATATACAGTTGAATAATACAATACAGGAAAGAGGATCCTTCTTACAAGCTTTCTAGGAGAAGGGTTGGCCCTTTCCCTAAGAAACAAGCTCAAGATTGAGGGGATTGACCCTCACCCTGCAACTCTGCAAGAAATGATGCAGTTCCTACAAGGGACTATGTTGTAGATGATGGGAGTAATTTTTCCAAGTGCCAAAATATGAAATTCTGAACCAAGATCTTCCTTACTGATCTTCCAAAGGAATGGAGGCTCCCTCCTCTGAAAAACAAGCTCTGGAAGAGGTGTTGTGAACCCCCGCTGCAACACCCTACAACACAATGTTATACTACTGCAGAAATAACATTGTAGCTGAAGGAGGATGCTTGGCCTCAAGCCTAGATGTGGAGAATTACAGTACAAGCTCCCTGAAGAGGCTTATCAAGAAAAGAGAAGGAATTCCTAAACAGGAATGCCTTGTGCTAAGCAGCACAGTAATCTGAACTAAACAACTGGAGAAAGCAGAATAGTCATGCAAAGCAAAATACAATATTCAATTCATAAGATGACTTGTTATGGCTGCCTTTCCCTCCTTTTAAACATGTGTGAGCCTTCTTTCCTTGGGCCCCACTCATTAGGTTTTCCTTTACCAAGGAATCTTCCTCCCACTTGCATTGCATTGTCTTCTGTGGATGATCTCTTCCTCTCTTTCCAGCGCTATTGACTTGGTCAAACTTGACCTTGTCCACATGCATTTGTCCCTGTTCACACATGAGAGTGTAAAATCCAGCTAGCATTATGATCCCTTTTCACATTATGAGGGATTTTATTCTTATTTCTGAAATGTATGGGCCTCCTTACCCATTTATTCATCTCCTAAGTGAAATCAACAAAATTTAAGACTCCAATTAGTTGCATGCTAATTTTGGAATATTACAGTCCTCCCCTCCCAAATGTTGCTTGTCCTCAAGCAACTGCAAGGATAGAACTGGAAAGTCTCCCCTCCTCCTATTGTAGCATCCACATATGATGAACTCCTCCAAGGAATGAGATGTTGTCTCATTAATGAATCTCCATATTGTCTTTGCCAAGCATGCAAGTTAGCTAAATAGCTATCATCATGAACCAATAGAGTACACAAGAAGGCAATAATTTGTTGTCCAGAGGTCCCCTTGGGGTATGGGATCTGAAATTTATTGGAAAACATCATTCCCATGTGGATCCTCCATCCCCAAGCAATCACCCATACAAAATGAGCCACCCTCCAAAATGGTAACTCATACAAATCATCCTCCACCTTGAGCTCCTACAAAGTAGGTGGGCTGAAAATCTAATCATGGTAGACAAAATAGCCTACCCCACACTATCCTCCTCTCCACTTAGGATAAGTGTAGAGTATATGTTGATCTTGGGCTGCAATAATATTGCCCTCAAGTGGCAAGATGAAGACTAGATCTCCAAAGATCTCCTCTCCAACATTATGAATCATGTTGGCCCAACCCATTCCATATGTGATGGATAGGAAATCACCACCATATGGCATCCAATCAATCTCATGGCCCACCTCATAAAGAAACAAGTGTTTTGTTGTGGTGGCCATATCACCTCCCATGCTCCCATTAGAACATGTAATGCAAAAAGTGTGGGAATCCTTCTTCCCAAAGGACACGTCCAACCAATGTGTCTCTCCCCCAATCATGCTTCCAATAAAGATAATAACAATATCAGCAAGTGAAATCATGATGAGCTTCAAATAAGGGAAATACTGAAGGTTTCATGTGGTGCTGGAAGGTACCAACAGTTTCCCAAGTAGTCACGGCGTAGTTTTCCAAACTGCTGCTTCAGAAAATAGTATGGCAATTTTTTTTTTAATGCATGGATAATTATGTATGTCCTTACACCTACTAATGAATAGTAAATGGCTAGGTACATAAACTGAACATACATGAAAGGATAAAACACTTGCCCAAGGCCATATGAAAGATGTTTGTCTCCATCATACAATTTGGCCCAATGTTGACCATGGAGGTCAATGAAAAGCTTGCCCTCTTGTGGAGAAATGCATTGAATATTAATGGTAAGAGTATGCAAATACTGTGTTAGACAATCAATATATGCAAAAACAAGATTCTTACCATGTACTGGAAGTAAGAAGATGTATGGATCCATGAATAAGCCTCCCATAGTTGTATGACATACTCCCATGAAGAGGAATGAATCATATGCTACAGGAAGATCACCCTTCTTATGCTTGGAAATCCAAGTTAAGAAGATCATATCTCTGTAATAGATGTTTCCATCCACTACTCCATCTTTCTCACCTCCTCCTTTTCCACCAAGTGCATGAAATGTGAAGTGATCCTGGGGACACTCCATCAATAAGTCCAAGCTCCAAAGTGATAGCGTTTTTGGCCTATGCAAATAGGCTCCTGCCAACTCATAACTCCATTCTTTAACATGCTCCTTGTCAAAGACATCTCCCATAATGCTACTACATACAAGAAGTTTCTTCCAAAGTGGAAGTACTTTCAGATTATCCAAGGCTAAGGAGTAGCCCCTTTGCACCATGATAGTGCCATCTCCTACTCCTGCAACATCATGCAAAGTATGAGAGCAAATCTGCCCATGCTCTCCCAAGAACAACCCAAGCAACAAAAATTTTTGTTGCCTCCTCATACCTCCATCATACAGATCATGTGATGTAAACATAATGATTGATATGAAGAGAGTCATATCAATACAATGCATCCATACTCCTTGTTGCTCTATGATGCAAGTATCCTGCCATACTTTCTCCTCCCACATACCCTTAGAAAGAGGATATGTCATATGATGGCCAAACTCTTTCAAGAGTAGCCAACGCAGCCAAGCCTCCTGTTGCCCAGTATCATAGATTTGCTAGTAGCTTTCCAAATTCTTATTCATCCCCCTTATGGATGTATCCTACCATTCTCCCTCTTAGTACTCCTCCAAAGAAGACTACCATCCTCCCATATCAGATTTTTCTTCTTGCATTTCATGGGATGTTCAAATGCACCTCCAATGAGATCTCTCCATTAGACCTTCTTCTCATCAATGGCCCTCCAAAAACAATAAGGTTCTGGATCTGCTGCAGGTAGAAGTTTCTCTTTGAGCTGTGAGATGCTCATTGAGAAAGTGTCATCTAGAAAGGAGAAGATATTTCTCATCTCAAGATTTCTACCATTCACTTCTTCATCCATTGCTTCATGAATGAAGCTGCCATTTGAATGCTCCCATAAGGAATGGGTCCTCTTTTCTTCACTATTGCTCTTGTACAACGCAGTGCAATTCTGTTGCTCTAAATCAGCAATATGAAATCATGTATATCCCTCCATAATATTTGCTGAAATGATAAGAGATGGACACTTAGGCATACCTTGGTGAAATGTGGAAGCATCTTGTAGGGCTGCAAGAGTTCCTTCCTCATATGTGTTGGCTTCCCCAACTGCTGAAGATGAAGGTTGCTCTTCCATGCTAGTACATGCCTCTTCCAATGGTGGTGAGGGATTATCCTCCTCTGATTTCTCTTTGCCAAATTTCCTGATCAACCTTTGAGAAAACTCAGCAAGAGTAATCATTCTTGCATGGCTCAAATGGCTGAACCACCAAGTTTTTGCTTCACCTTCAAGGTGTAGCGTTGCGATCTCTACAGCCTCTCTCTCTACTACTAGATGTAGTATGAAGAATGCCTCTAGCTTCATCATCCAAGCTTCTGCTACACATGTGAGTGATCCATCAAAAGTGGACAATAGAAATCTATTTCCTCTCATCATCCCATTGTTGTAGGGCCTCCTTTCTTCTTCCAGTTGAATGAACTGTGGTAAAGCTAGAGTCTCCTTGAAGGCTCTAGGTGTAGATTTGTATTCAGCAAGGTATTCACTTATAATTTCAGATTCCAAGTGCCCTTCATGATTCTTTTCTTCTCCTCTTTGATAATAGGAAGTGCATGGCCCTTCCTCTTCTTGAAATCTTCTAGGAATTTCACTGCATTTCTTCTCCTTCATCTGCTTAACCTCCTTGGAGAGGTTACTTGTAGATCTAAAAAATGATGAGACAAGGCTCATTCTCCCCATCATTCTGATCTTCTTCTTCTCTTTATCTTCTTATAGAATAATGGTTGAAACTCACAGACTGAGCCAAGATTATGCTCTAATACCACTGCAATATCCCAAATGGGGAATGCAGCAATACATGAACACAAAAATGGAATAGAAATGAGAAATAACTCATAAAATTTGTATAGAACACATAGCCATCAATTAGATGAACAGCAGCAAGAAATATGATCCATTATATCAGCTAAAAGTGGGGAAAAGCAATAATATGAGCCCTAAAAATGTTATTCCCATAGAATTTCATTTTAACAGGAAGAAATAACATAGGGATCCCTTAGCTTATGTAATATGGGACTTACATACATAAGGGAATAAGAAAAAAATCATTTTTGATGTGTTAAACAGATCTCCCGGTCCCGATATGGCTTAAAAATGCCCAAATCCCATGGCTTGATCTATGCAGAATTTTATGAAGCATGCATAGCGTAATTTTATGAGGGTTTCAGGTGTAATATGGTATAGACATCAGATCTGGATCTTATTTACTCAAATCATGGAGAAAATTGGAGGTCTAGCTCCGTTTACACATTATGAAGATAACCCGACAAGGGTTTCATGAAAGCACAATGTACAAAATGTTAGATCTGCAGATCTGGATTTGAAAAATGAAGTCTAACTAAAGCTCTATATATATACAGCTAAATAATACAATACAAGAAAGAGGATCCTTCTTACAAGCTTTATGGGAGAAGGGTTGGCCCTTTCCCTAAGAAACAAGCTCAAGATTGAGGGGATTGACCCTCACCCTGCAACTCTGCAAGAAATTACGTAGTTCCTGCAAGGGACTACGCTGTAGATGATGGGAGTACTTTGGAAAAGTTCCAAGATATGAAATTCTGATCCAAGATATTCCTTTCTAATCTTCCAATGGAATGGAGGCTCCCTCCTCTGAAAAACAAGCTCTGGAAGAGGTGTTGTGAACCCCCACTGCAACACCCTACAACACAACGTTAAATTGTTGCAGAAATAACGTTGTAGCTGAAGGAGGATGCTTGGCCTCAAGCCTAGATGTGGAGAATTACAGTACAAGCTCCCTCAAGAGGCTTCTCAAGAAAGGATAAGGAATTCCTAAACAGGAATGCCTTGTTCTAAGCAGCACATCAATCTCAACTAAACAGTTGGAGAAAGCAGAATAGTCATGCAGACCAAAATAGATATTCAATTCATAAGATGACTTTCTATGGCTGCCTTGCCCTCCTTTTAAACATGTGTGGGCCTTCTTGCCTTGGGGCCCACTCATTAGGGTTTCCTTCACCAAGGAATCTTCCTCCCACTTGCATTATGTTGTCTTCTATGGATGATCTCTTCCTCTCTTTCCAGCGTTGTTGACTTGGTCAAAATTGACCTTGTCCACATGCATTTGTCCCTGTTCACACATGAGAGTGTAAAATCTAGCTAGCATTATGATCCCTTTTCACACTATGAGGGATTTTATTCTTATTTCTAAAATGTGTGGACCTCATTACCCATTTATTCATCTCCTAGGTGAAATCAATAAAATTTAATATTCCAATTAGCTGCATGCTAATTTTGGAATATTACATGGAAACATCGAACATATAGGGGATCTCCCCTATAGGAGGTCACAATTAGACCTCACACTGATTGGTGTAGGAGTCCCATCTAGAAATATGACTCGGTTACTCTTTACCTTGGTTTGAGCAATCAACATGAGAGAGTAGCGTGCACGTGCTTCTAGAATGAGCAAGAGAGTGTGTCTTGTGAAATGTTCAACTGTAGATGTATCAAGGTTCTTTCAACGCAAGGGAGAGAAAGTGAGATTCTAAAATAAAATTAATAGTACTAATCTAATGGATACACAATCATATAAACAAAAAAGAATAATTAAGCATCAATCAAAATAGTTCACGTAGATGCATCAATCGTTAAAATCATTACAACACATTTCCAACAAGTTTAGCACCAAAGTCACTGAAATAGTTCAATTAATTTAGAACATATGAAAGCCATCATAAACCATAAATATTAGAATAATAGTCTTAAAACATCCATGATATATGCATGAAAATGTGTTGGCCAAATGGTTTCAAGGTATTAAGCAAAAGTACTAAGATACATAAGTATGATGAACATCACTAGCTCCAATAGTAGGGCATTAGAGCCACTACTTCCTCCCCAAAAGTATTATCTATGTCTCTCTAATTCCTTGTGGGAGAATCCAAGGCTAAAAGTGCTTTCCTTAAAAAATGAGGATCCTTTTATAACTTGAGGCATGACTTTTCATATCCTAATGACTCTTGACTTTCCAACTTCTAATGACTTTTGGACTTCTAATATAAGTCTTGGACTTCCAAATGACTTTTGGAATTACATATGACTCTTGAAATTACATGTCTTTTGGACTTCTATACATGTCTCTTTGTCCATACTTGACTCTTGGACTTCTACTTCTTCATATTTACAATAATTAGTAATTACATCATAATTTCCCCATAATCATGTGATAAGGACATGACAAGTGATTAGCATTGATGACTTGGACTCATAGTGACTGATGACACATATTTTCTTCGATAGGTGACAAGGCTACCACTTGTGTCTTCGATATTTCATGTTGTTGATGTATTCACCCTCCAAAGGGTCTTTGATCTCAAGGAGTCTTTAGGTTTCTTCGATCATCAATGTTTCAATGTGTTCTTTGTTCTCTAATGCTTCCTTTAACTACCATCTCTGCTTGATATTCATCATGAATCCTTGCCATGTTGTTCTTAGAGTACCTCCAACTACAATCACTCATATAAAGTAAACATCATCCTAAAAAATATCCTATCCTAACATGTTTTATGCAACATTTTTGTTCATGATTTAATAGTGCACTCAAAAGCACAAGGAAACTTCAGGGCACAAGTGTGCACTATGAAAGGTTGAAGGGTTAAAGAGGTGAAGCTTCAAGGATTCGGGGTGATTTCATGCACTCAACAGAAGATATAAAACTCAAAGGTGGAACAGGGAATAGATCCGAGGGATGAAGGAAGAGCATTTAGGCTTCCCAAGTGCGCTATGTGCTTAAGGGAGACAAGGAGGGTGCAGGATGTATTGTCGAAGGCTGAAGGAATGAGGCTTCAGGGCTTCAAGGCGCACTCATACTGAAGAGGCCAAAGAGAGTGCAGGGTGCATTTCTGAAGGCTAAAGGGTTAGGCTTCAGGGATTTGGGGTGCGCTCATGTGCTCAAGAGGGTTAAGGAGGGCGCAAGGCATATTGATGAAGGTTGAATGAGTTAAGCTTTGTGCTTCGACAAGGAGGAAGGAATGCTTTGAGGGCGCTGTTCAGAACAAGGAAGGGGAATGAGGCTTAGGAGTGCGCTATGCACTCTTGGATGGTGCAGGGCTCACTTCCGAATAACAAAGGATTCCTTATCAAGGATTAAAAGTGTGTTTTTGCGCTCCTAGCCTTAATGGGTTCACTTGTGCAACATAATTTGTCTAAGTCTAAAAGATAGAACAAGGGGAAAACACAATGAGTCTGCACAAGAAATCAAGAGCGACATATTCCAACTCATCAATAAAACTTAGACAGGATTGAATAATGAAAAATACACATCAAAACACCAGTGTACAAACACTCCCCAAATACAATGAACAAAGTGTGTGCGACGATGACCAAAAATGTCATTTTGCAATAACCAAAGGTGTTATGACCATTAAGTGCACTTGAGATATTCTAAACAATGCGATGACACTTGAGAATGATAAAGAACATTTGAAACATGTAGAATGACACTTAACGATCAAAGCAACACTTGGTACGACAATTAGGTAGGTAAAAATGTCTTTCGAATTAATCACATTATTAGGATTACGGTAGGCTCAAAAATTTGAATGTAGTGTAATTTTGGAGGGTGTTGTAGCAGCAACAATGGGTTTCCAATAATTTTGCTACCAAGTTACCATTATCTTGGGAGAGGAAAGGATTCAAGTGAATTTTCATACCAAACCATGATTTGCAAGGGCTAGTTTTGCACGTAAATTAAGTTTAGGGGGGGAGCTTAACTTTAGGAATTTTCTCTAGTCTTTTCACAAAATTATTTGGATATTATTTGGAAGTTCCTATGTAATCATATATCATGTCTTCAAAGCTATAGATTTAGCATCAAGAGGGAGTTGCAACTTCCCCTAGGAGGGTGCATCCATTACGCATAAAAGAGAAGAATAACTTGCCCCGAGGTTTTGCGAAGATTTTCTTTTTACTGATTTGATGAGAATAAAACCTAAACTATTTAAAATGAAATATTTAGTGTTAAAAGGAACTTATAATAATGATAAATCCATTATCCATATGAAGATAAGTACAATAAAAATGATATGGTTCAAAAGAAATTGATTTTTATTATGAAATCCCTTTTTTTCTATATGCAACGAAAAAAAATATTAATTTATGTTTTAGCATAAAATGAAAATGGCATGCTTCAAATGCTTTGGAAACTGTATAGAAACTAGATGAGGAAGCAAACCTACATCCCCAAAAACTAGTCTCTTAACACAAAAAGCATAAATATGTCCCTACACCCCCCCCCCCCAAAAAAAAAAAAAATATATATATATATATATATATATATATATATATATAAATTGTTTGTAACCATATTATCCATATGATCATTCCTTGAAAAAAATCTATTTAAAAATTATATTTAATATGATAGTCATATAATATACCCTTATATAAAAGAGGACATATATTCAAGAATTAATTTGTTATTAATGTCAAAGGGTGTCTTGATGGAGATAAAAATTACATAGGCTTAAAGAGGACTTTAAGCCCTTTCCAACGAATATTTTCATGCTTTCTAACTCCTCTTCGTTGAAGCGAAACTGACTTTAAAATTTGAATACCTATGCTTGATCTCTGTCAAGTCGACCTACATAAATATAAGTCAACCCCCCTCCTCCCAACATATGTGTCATTTCAGTGTGGTTGAACAAGTATAAATAAGCAACTACTCTCCTTCATTCAACCATCAACTCGACTGAGAAGAAGACAAGAAGCAAGGAAATTCAAGCCAAAGGAAGAGATTACAAGTTTGTATCTCATGAACTTTGAGGAAATGTAAAGAATAAAGGCTTTAGTTCTTTTTGGCTATGTTTTCTTTGGGTTTTGGGTATTGGTTTCTTGGTAAATTTTGTGCAAACCTCGGCCTACTTTTGGTACATAATTTAGTCCTTAATATACCTTGGACTATGGATACCTAAAAAAAATTCAGACCTGTGATCTCTATGACAATTTTGACCTATGATCCCCAAAATTCAAACCTCTAATCTCTGTGACAATTTGGACCTGTGATCCTTGAAATCTGGACTTCTGATCTCTATGACAATTCGGACTTGTGATCTCTGAAACTCATGTCTATGATTTCTGTGAAATATTCAGAATATGGTCTATGCAATTTGGTCCCCTCTCTATGGATATTAGGCCCTGTGGTAGTTTGAACTCGTGGTAGAGCTCAACCCCTCCTCTTTTTTTGCTCAAATATTGGCCTAAGGAGGGACAAATTTAGGGCCTGAGATTTAACCCTTTTAGTATGCCTTGAAGTGAATTTATAGAGAAGGTATTGATTCTTACCAGAAGTAGATTTGAAGTTGATATTGGATCCTTTTGAGCTATCATTAAATACCTTTGAAACATTCTTGTTGTAGCATACCTTTGGAGCATAATTGAAGCATTCTTTGAAGTATGGTTGGAATTGTCTTGTAACCATTGGAGAAACATCTTTGAAGACTTTTGTGAACAACCTATTGAAGCATTATTATAGTTATTGTTGAGGTCTGTTGAAGTAGCCTTTGTTGAAGCATACTTGAAGAATTTTTGGAGTAGATTTTAGAAGACCTTGTAGACCTTTTTTGAAGTGTATTTGGAACTAATTGCAGAAGTTGATTTTGAAGTCTATTTGGAAATCTTGGAGACTAGGAGGATTATAGTCCTCATTTTTTCCAAGTTTGTGCTTGTATTTGTTGTGAGGATTGGATTCCTCATTTTGACCAAGTCGGTGCTTGGAATTGTTCAAGGTTGGTGGCTTGAAGGAGTCATATATTTCAGTGTACAAGTTGAAGCTTGAGTTTTTGTAAAAGAGGATTAAAGTCCTCACTATCTTCATCAATAAAATTATTTTTTGTTTTATTTATTGTGTTCTAATTTAACTTGTGATAAAAAATATTAACGGGCATAATATAACAACTGGAAGAAATATCGATTCACCCCCCCCCTCCCTCTTAGTATTTCCGACAATTGTAATCAAAACCAACTTCTTCAAGATCATCCTAAGAGATGGAAGAAGGATTTTTGAATCACAATGGCCAGTAAAGATGCTAAGGTCCCCCAATTTGATGGAACAAATTTTTCATTTTGAAAGGTGATAATGGAATACTACTTAATGTCTCTTGGAGTCAAATTTTGGAAATCTATCACAGATGGATACAAGATCCCATCTTCTCTTCCAATATATCTGGATGGAAATAAAGCATATGTGGAAAATGCAAAAGCTTTGAATTCCATAACAAGTGGTCTGTAAAATTTATAATTAGCCAAATTCATGGGTATTAAAGTAGTCAAAGACATGTGGGTCATACTCATCCATGTTTATGAAGGAGATTACTAGGTAAAAAAGGAAAAGCTTTAAACCTATAGAAGGTAGTTTGAAAGTCTCAAAATGAATGATGAAGAAGATATTGTTGCTTACTTTCTCCAAGTCGATGAGGTAGTTAAATGTCTCAAAGGCCTAAGTGAATATATCAAATAAAATATGATTTTCCAAAAGGTATTGAGATTTATTCTAGATCATTTTGATGCCAAGGTTTCTGTTATATAAGAACTAATATTAGATTATAAATCTTTCAGGAAATCACATGAGAATTTTAGGACCGACGCGTTTCGAACTACCAACTGTAGTTCATCATTGTGCAACTAATATATTTCTACTCTCTATAAATGGATGAACTTCATGGAATTCTCACAGCATATGAGATGAGGTCAGTAAATTCAACTCATAAGGAAGTTGCATTCAAGGCATCCAAGACATTAAGAAAGGGGAAAATTTGTGATTGCAGTAGTGATGATTCTGGTATTGAAATGGCATAATCAAGTGTTATATCCTTCCTCACATGGGAACTCTAACACCATTACCCTTTTGCATTTTCTATGCCCATGTCATTCAATCCACTTCAAAATAGGAGTTCAATTTGTCTCCATACTAAAGCCAACACCATTTGCAATTGTCATTTTCTTGAAGACAACCCATTCCCACCGGATTACCCCCTCTTAGAACCTATTGGTTCATTCTGAAAGGGCTTTGTATCACTTTTACTTGTTTTAGTCAGTGGGAACACCATTGAGACACCCTTCTTCAAAGCATCAAAGTTGAGTCACCATTATGTCCCATGGAGTCTATTCAGAACCAAAATGAGTCCTATTACAGTAAGTCAACTCCTTTATGTGTCGTACTTGTCCTGTATTGTTGAGATTTGACCTCTAAATGTCATGATCTCTCATTGAAAATCTTAAGTCTGAGTAATTGACCATCCCTTATGGAAAATTTTTAGCCACTGCTAGGTCAACTCTGCATGTTATGCTTTGAAAAGGGAAGATGTAAGCATGCCCATCATACCACTTTATTCCCACCCTTGGTGTCAGTCTCTGACGGTCACATTATACTACGTTCCCCATGCCTTTGTTAATGACTCATCATTGCCTCATATTTGGCGAACCCTCTTTCGTTGAATTCAGCACATCTATTCCAAGAGAGTGGCCTAGAGGACAATGTACCTTGGATCTAGTTTCTTCATTATTGAGTGCCTCAGATCAAGCAAAAGGAGACATCATTGTCCTTAGACTTTGCTTTTTATTGCGTGCTCAACTTCAACTCATTATGGCATTATCGATAATCGTACACTTGATGGTCTAGTGCTTTAGGAGATTGTACCAACATTCCTTGGGCATGTGTGAGATGCTTCTAGACCTAGGGAAGAGGTTTCCCTTTAGCTACTCCCCTGCCTTCATAGCCCTTAGCATTTCATGATCTAGACTTAGATGCAGTTTAGTAGGTTTGACTAGCTTGGTTTCCAGCATTAGTAGAGCCCACTACATGAGCCTCCCTTCAGTTGGTTAATTCATATATTCATAGCCCTTTCTTGTTTATCGAGGCTTCTCTAGTTGTGGTCTCCCCCTCTTATCAACATGGGAGAATTTGGTCCTATGTACCCCACTCAACAACAGTCATTGTATTCGTCTTGACCCTTTTGTTCCAAGCACATGTATATGGGACTATGTATTTCATTCTATCACCTTTTGGGCCATTGGACTATTGTATTTCATTGTATTTCATTGTATCACTATGTACTATATATTCTTTTGCTCATACCCACTTTGTTGGGCACATCATTATTCTTTGTACATAGTTATCTCGATGGGTATGGCTATGCCTCCTCCTCCTCATTAAGATCATGTACACCTACTTGGAGACTCTTGATTGAAGAGTGGCATCGCCTCCTCATCATGTGGTTTGGATCCTTGCAACAAATACTCTCTCTCCCTCTCTCTCCATGACCACCTCTTATGTCTAGTGAAATAAAAACTACAATGTTTTTTGGTCATATGATGTGCTCCTAATGCTCATACATTGGGGCGAAATTTGTTATCACATCAAAAGTGAGCACCCAACCATAATTAATTAAGTGGATCGAAATACACTAGGTAGTATGGGCTTTTACACAATAAAACCCACTTTCACCTTAGTAAATAGCCTAAAGAACCACTTTTCCTAGGTTATTTCCATTAATTAATTTATGCATGTGAGAATAACCCATAAATTCATTAATTGTATGTTATTCTCATATTTTTACCCATTAAAGTGAAAATAATTCAAAATATTTTCAGTCACATTTTCCATTTCAATAGGAATAATTAAATAAATCAGTTATTTATTTATTATTCCTTAATTTTTTAAACATTCTCATATAAATAACTTATTAAACCATTATTTATAAACTATTTCTAACTTATTTTACCATTTCACCTAGAAGTAGTTTAATAAACCCACTTATTTATTAATTATTTCTTATCATTTTACCCATTTTTATTAATTAACTCAATAAATCATTTTTTTTAGTTATCTATCTAAATAAAGGTTATTGACCATTTCTTTGACCTTTTCCTCTCACAAATAATAGTAAAATACCAAAAATTTTCAGATTTTGATTAATCAAACAAACATTTTATTATTTGACCACATTGAATATAACCTAGCATTTTATTATAAATAGAGATTTTTTCTCTCCTCGCTTCACATGACCATTATCATCATCAAAATTGTGATCCTATGGCATTTGAGTGTTCTCCATTGAAACCTCGTTATCCCTTTTCATTTTCTTTTGTGTCTGTGGATCGTAAAAAGCATCTTTCACATAAAGGAAGAAATCACAGACGCAGGACAGGGATTCTAAAGAACCCTCCCATGGAGGAGGCCCCTTTAGCCATTCTACAAGAAGTATTTACCCCTTCTCCTTATTAATTTTATAATTCCTTTTTATATTATTCTATATTATTCTTTATTATTCATTAACCCCCCTTTTTAATTAATTTCTCTTAATAACTTCAATATTTTCATATTATTCCCTATACTAGTATTTACCCCTTCGCCTTATTAATTTTATAATTCCTTCTTCTTTTTTTATTCATTAACCCCCCCTTTTTATTAATTTCAATATTTTAATATTATTCCCTATACTAGTATTTACCCCTTTTCCGTATTAATTTGATTATTTAATATTTTTTGCTAAATTATTATATTATTTGTTGATCCTTCTAAATAATATTTTTAAAATAATTTTAAAAACTTTTAAATTTCCAACTAACTAACAAATTAACGGCTAGTTTTTATAGCAACTAGTTTGAACAGCTATCACCAGGAAATGACGCATCCTTACAATTTAATCAATGAGATTGATTTCCTTCTTTACCTTGTCCTAAGGATGAATTACATTAGATGGTTTGAAATGTCGACCAAATCCTAATGATGTGATTAATCCGAAAGACATTTATCTACTAAGGAGTGTCTTCACAGGTAATACTCTTTAATTAGAAATACTTATTTTCGTTGGGTAATGAAGTCTTATAGTCATTTTGTGTTTTAGATCTACTGTTTACTACCTGGTTTCTATTATTTCAATATTCTTTATGCATATCTCATTACAACATATGAATGATTACCACATATAGGGTTTCAAACCCTCATAATTGTTGTTAATCTATTAGCCACCATATGAAAAGTTTTCTTTGCTAACCCTTGTGTAGGAAAGGCACTAACAATTTCCTTATCTATTTGGAACTAATTGGTTTATATAGCAAGCTCCTCTTTTAAGATCAGTTTTCATCCCTAGAAAACACTACATACTTGATGGTAGACCTAGAATGAAGGAATTTGTTTATCCTCAAACAATTGTGTGTTATGCTCATTATGTGTCAGCTAAATACACGTTAAGATAAAATAGGGGATTGTCCTATATTTCTTCAAATCCCATTTCATATACCGAGTTGTTAAGCCTATCCCCATAATAGACCCTGCCCATACATTAGCCAAACCAATTGTTTGATATCTTTTTCTAGGAGTTGAGCATAAGGGCATTGAATAAACATATGAGATATTATTTCTACTTCCTTCCAACATAAATGATAAATGTTAATTCCCTACTTGCCTTTATCCCATAATAATTCCCTTGTCAATTCATTGTCACAAAGGTGATCCAGGTGGATATTGGTGACCACCTGCCTATTCCACTTAGGGCCTCGACATTGCTTCTTTCAGTCTTTTATTTTCCTTAATTGTAGCACAGTTTACTATTTTTAGCAGTTTTTTGGGTCTTGAGCTTTCGGAGCCATTTTGAGGCCCTAAACGACATTTTTTGGAAAAAAATAACCCTAGTAAATGAAGCGCCAAAACTATGGGCCCCGTTTGGATAAATTGGTAATCAATCTTCCCGGGGACATTGCTCCTCTTGATGTTTGTGATGTATTATTAGGCCAACTCTACTTGTGGAAGCAACATGTTGTACATGAGTCCTGGCCTCGCGTTGTTATTGTTACTTTGGGAAATAAGTTGTACAGGATACTAGAGGTACCACTGCATGTCGCTATCTCTTTGTTTACTGCAAAACAATGCAGTAAGCTCATTTCCAAAACTGAGAATTTTTTTTTCCTGATGATCTACCCTTAGGGCAAGAAGAAGACTGTAGCCACAACCTCCAGAGAGGGCTCCTCCACATGAAAACACCAAATGAAAAAGGTCATGGAGGAGATTCACCTCACCCACAGGGGTGCCTCTACACTGTCAGGTCAAGCGCCCCATTGATCTGACCCCAGGTACATCATTGTGCAATGGACCGATCTATCGACGCTATGTTCTGGAGAACGATGAAATCAAGAGGCAGATTCAGGAGCTGCTACAGAAATTTCACATATGGCCACATTCATCACCCTGTGGAAGCCTAATCCAGGTGGCTCCAAACACCCTCAGGAGACCAAGAGGGCTTAAGAATGGTCAAAATTAAAAGTAGTCAAAATGATCTCAAACTAGGTTCAGATTGAAGTGCCCGTCGCCCTAATTCCAATGGTGTGAACGAATCTCCAATCTGAGCTTGTATGGAGAAGTTAGAGCAAGTCAAAGTTGCGATCAAAGTTGGGCAGTTGACCAAGTTTAAATGTCCCACAATTTCACCGTCAACTGGCAGGAAACCCAACACCCGAGAGCGGGTGAAATTGTGGCCTCTTTGATTTGCCCAATGACCCTTATTTTCAATAAAATGAAAAATAACAAATATTTCTATAAAACCCAATATATATATATGAGGGTGGTGGGTCACCACCCCTGCCATCCTACCACTAATTACAAAGATATATATTAAAATCAGGGTGGCAGGTGGCCAAACCCTGACACCCCCGGCCGAATCCCAAACATTATATATGTTAAAATTGAAATGGATTGGGTCAGGCCTGTGTGGAGCGGACCCCACCCACCAAGAATTAATGGCCATATATATAAATAATACCACAAAATCTGGGACGAAGGGATTTGAACTCGTGTCGGCTGGGAGGGTCGGCCCGCCCGATGCGGCGGCCCAACACCAACACTACAACAAAATAAATAACGTGCAACAACAGGGTTTTAAAAATAGGTTAGGTCGGGTTTTGGACCCGCACCCTCCGCCTCCTCCACGTGCTCCACCGGTGGGTGTTGCCAATGCACCACCGGTCCCAACCTTGTAAAATCTGCCACGAAAACTCATATAAACCCTCATTTTCATAGTGCACCGTAGGAACAACGACGGAGCAGGAGTGGAACCATGAGCGGGCCAGAGGGGCAGAACCATGCCCAGGGAATATTGAGGGGCATCAGAAAGATTCCCTGGGGTGCAGAACTTGCCAGTGTCAATTTTGGACAAATTTTATGTTGATTTTACACCTCTCAACGACAAGAACTCAATGGTGATGTCCGTTTTTGCATCAGGGCTCTCCATTTTTCAGCCATTTTCCAGATTGGAGATATAAGGGTGCTTTATGTGATTTTACTTGTACTTTTTATTCTTATTGCCACTTAATGAACAAAGGCCTCCCCACCGTTGAGCAGGGCTCAGAGATGTAGTCCAAATTGGACGAACTCCGTAATAAAATTTTGGTGTCTTGATCTCATGCATCTTATGTTCTCTTTTCTCTTTGTTTTATATGCTTAAGTTTTTTCATCATTTTCAAATGCTCTGTTACATGTAATTCTTTATGCGTCTATAAGCAAAATATCATGGATCAAGTGGTATCAGAGCAGGTATTTTTTGATGTGAATTGCATGAGTACATGCTAACCAGAAATAAGCTTTAAAGAGGTGAAGGAAAGATTAATCCCTTTCATCCTGAAGCAGGACGTGCACCACGAATAAGAGACATGGCAGATGAAGAAGCTCGTTGGGAAGAAGAGTGGAATTACCGCAAGGCATTCTACAACATGGCAGAGAAAGTAGACAAATTGTTTGCGGAGTATGAAAAGACCTCCAAGCCCGAGAAGAAAGATGCAGATAATCATGGATCAGTAAATAATGGAGATGGTGGAGAAGTGCCCCCTCCCTCTCCATCTTCTAGTTACATTTCCTCTTCTTCTTCTCATCATTCTCACAAATTTCATAGGAATACATCAAAGAAACCTTTCCTTAAACTAGATGTAAAGTTTGAATTGCCTATGTATACAGGAGAATGTAATGCAGAAAATCTCAACAATTGGATTAGACAGATTAAGGTCTACTACCGGATTTAAGAAATCAAGAAGGATGAGGCAAACATCCAGTTGGCATCCCTTCCCTTCAACTAGGTGGCACCGCTCTCGTTTGGTGGGAGATAAAATTGCAAGGCAGCAACAATCTGGGTAACCTTCTCCCCTCATGGTCAAATTTTATTTCTGCATTGAAAACTCAGTTTTACCCATTAAGATATAAGAAAAAAACATTAATGGAATGGCAACACCTAAACCAAGGCTAAGGCCAAAATGTACAAACTTCACTGAAAAATTTAGAAAACAAGCATCGAACTTAAACATTTCACTAGATTCACTAGAGATTGTAACTAAGTATATCAGTTCTTTACATGGTCACATAAGGCATTTATTATTATTTTTTAAGCCTACTACTATCGATGAGGCTAGAGTGAAGGTCGTGCATCTTGAAAGCAGGGAGAGACATGAAAAAAATGACCACCCAAAGAGAGCTGCAACAGCCAAGAGAAGAGGAGCAAAACCCTCTTGTACACATTGTGAGAAAGAGGGACACGAAGAAGAGAATTGTTGGAAACTGCACCCTGAGTTGAGACCTAAGAGGGATGACAGAAAGGAGAGGTAGAAGAGAGCTGCCACCATGCAACAAGATTAAAAGTTTGAATCAGAGTAAGATGAGAAGTTCACGACTTTGGGAGTTGCATGAGGTAGACCAATTCACTTGGGATCAGATTCCGGTGACGAAAGGAGGATTGCAACTCTTGGAATCGCAATAGATGGACCCATCGAAAAACAAAAATTTCAACAGATAATGTACCAAATATGAAAAGGTTTCCCAATGCGGCATGGCTCCAAGAACTTGAGGAGATTAATCAAAGCAATAAAGCAGAGAATACTAAGCTAAGGAGACTCCTACATGAAGTAGAAAAGGAGAAACAAAGATTGCTACACCAGTTGCAAGCTAAGGACGAGGCCTTGGAAAAGCTGGAGCATAACCCCCTTGAGGTAAAAAGTGATTCTTCGATTTCACATTCTTTTCATGATGATGATTTTGCTGCTTTTGAAAAACATACTACAGGTATCAAATCCAAATTGTTAAATAAAATGGGGTATCAGGGGAATTTCCTCGACCTTGATGGCCAGGGCATCATAAACCCCATAAAAGTATAAGAATTACCTCGTCATGCAGGACTTGGGTATGTTAGGAAAGAGGTCGGAGAATGCTCCAAAACAGCTAGCGACCCACTAATAACTGATGATGAGAGCACCTCATCACATTCCAGCGATAGTGAGGGATCCATGGACACTTATCATAGGCACATCAGGAGGAGGCATTCCAAGACGATCCAAAAACTATGGAAGAAGAAGAATCATTGCAACAAGGATGAACACTATAAATCTACATGTCAAACACTTTAGGACCAAAAATAACCCATGAAGGACCTAGTCATCGAAGATATTCCCCAAGCAAATCCACCATAGGGATATGACCCATTTATTAATTAAAAGATGGTTTTTTTAGAGGTATTAGTTTGTTATGGCCACAGCTTATAAATCATGTGTTGTGAATAAATGTAAAAGTGGTGATGTGTTTTCCATCGCTTATAAAGGCAACGATGATGTTTTCTGCCCTTTCTTATGATTTGTTAAGGTATTGGTTTTTATTATGTAATCCTTGAACAATGAGTGTGTGCTATAAGCACTTGGAAAGTGAGGGGTTGTTTGGGTCATGTTTGGTTTGCATATGATTGCCAAGGATGTGCCAAATTTGCATGCAAGTGATTGAAAGTGTGGTTTAGCGAGGACACGGGCAGTGTGATAGATGTGTTAATGCTTTTGGTGGTCCAAAAGCTCCTTAGTGGGGAGGATTGATCTAGGTGGCTTCATATACCCTCAGGAGACTAAGAGGGCTCAGGAATTATCAATATTCAAAGCGGTCATAACGCTCTCGAACTAGGTTCAGATTGAAGTGCTTGTCGTCCTAATTCCAACGGTGCAAATGGATCTCCAATCCGAGCTCGTATGGAGAAGCTAGAGCAAGTCGAATTTGCGTTCAAAGTTGGGCAGTGGGCTAGGTTTAAATGTCCCACAATTTCACCGTCAACCAGCAGGAAACACAGCACTCGAGAGCAGATGAAATTGTGGCCTCTTTAATTTGCCTAATAACCCTTATTTTCATTAAAATGAAAAATAACCATTATTGCTATAAAACCCAACATATATATTTATATATGTATATATACATATACATATATATAGATATGTATATATGTATATGTATATATACATATATATATATATATATATATATATATATGTATATGTATATATACATATATATATATATATATATGTATATGTATATATGTGTGTGTGTGTGTGTGTGTGTGTGTGTGTGTGTGTGTGTGTGTAGATATATACACACACACACACATATATATATACATATATACATATACATATACATATACATATACATATACATATACATATACATATACATGTATATGTATATGTATATGTATATGTATATATATATATATATATATATATATATATATATATATATATATATATATATATATATATATATGATGAACCACCACCCCTACCACCGCACCACTCATTACAAATATATATATTAAAATCGGGTGGCAGGTGGCGAAACCCTGCCACTCCTAGACGAAGCCCAAACATTATATATGTTAAAATTGAGGTGGGTTGGGTCGGGGCCACGTGGAGCGAACCCCGCCCACCAATAATTAATGACCATATATATAAATAATACCACGAAACCTGGGCTGGCGGGATTTGAACCTGCGCCAGCCGAGAGGGCTAGCTCGCCCGATGCAGTGGCCCAACACCAACACTACAACAAAACAAATAACACGCAACAGCATGGTTTAAAAATGGGTCGGTTCGAGTTTTGAACCCACACCCTTCGCCTCCTCCACGCGCTCCATCGGTGGGTGCTGCCAATGCACCACCAGCCCCAACCTTGTAAAATCTGCCACAAAAATTCATATAAACCCTCATTTACACAGTGCGTCGTAGGCAGAGCGACAGAGCAGGAGCGAAACCACGAGCGGGCCAGAGGGGCAAAACCATGCCCAAGATATATTGAGGGGCATTAGAAAGATTCCTTGGGGTGTAGAACTTTCCAGTGTCATTTGTGGACAAATTTTGTATCGACTTTACACCTCTCGGCGACAGGAACTCAACGGTTAAGTTCATTTCTACATCAGAGCTCTCCATTTTTCGATCATTTTCTAGATTGGAGGTATAAGGGTGATTTATGTAATTTTACTTGTACTGCTTCTTCTTCTTGCCACTTAATGAATGACACATGAATGAAGGCCTCCCCAATGTTGAGCAGGGCCTAGAGATGTAGTCCAAATTGGATGAACTCTGTAATCAACTTTTGGTATCTTTATATCATACATCTTATGTTCTCTTTGCTCGTCGTTTTATGTGCTTAAGTTTTTTCATGATTTTCATATGCTCTGTTACATGTAATTCTTTATGCATATATAAGTAAAAGATCTTGGATCAAAGCCCAATCATGTTGGTGCAGAAGAAGGATGGGACTTGGAGACTCTGTATTGACTATCGGGCGTTGAACAGGATCATTGCCCGGAATAGGTACCCGATCCCACAGATTAATGACCTTCTGGACCAACTCAAGGGGATGAAATATTTCAGCAAGACCAACTTGAAGTTCGGGTATCACCATGTACCAATCGAAACCTCTGATGTGTGGAAGACTGCCTCCAAATCCAAGGAGGGCCTTTTCAAATGGTTGGTCATGCCTTTCCGGTTGATGAATTCTCCCGCAACCTTCATGAGGCTGATGGAAGACATCTTGTAGCCATTCACCAACTCATTTGTAGTAGTGTACTTGGATGACATCCTGATATTCAGCCAGACTTGGGAAGAGCACCTCCACCACATCCGATAGGTCCTCCAAACAATGCGGCAACGCAATTTATGTGCCAACTTGGAGAAGTTCACTTTTGGCATGACTGAGGTTCAGTATATGGGATACATTATTGATGAGCGAGGGATGCATGTGGATCCAACCAAGATCCAAGTCATCCAGGATTGGCCAACCCTAACCACTCCAAAAGAGCTTCGCAGCTTTCTAGGTCTTGATAATTTTTACCACAGGTTCATGTTGGGATTCTCTCATATCACTTGGACCTTGAGTCAAGTCACCAAGGAAGGAGCGAAAGAAAATTTCTTTTGGTCGGAATCTCAAAAGAAGGCGTTCGTATAATTGAAACATCATCTCTACTCTGCCCCAATGCTCACATTACCATACTTGCAACAACCATTTTATATCGAGACTGATGCCTCTAACTATGTTATTGGGGAAATTTTTACTCAAAAGGGGCACCCAGTGGAATATCACAATGAGACATTGTCTGAAACAATCTGCAAGTATCCCACTTATGACAAAGAAATGTATTCCATTGTGTAAGCTTGCGGACAATGGAATCATTACATTTTGGGGAAGGAAACGTTCATCCACACTGATGAGCGACCCCTGCTTTTCATACAGATTCAAGGGAATTTGCAGAACGATCGCCATCAGAAGTGGTCCACATATTTGTTGTTATCACTCAAAAAAATGAAGCATCATTTGACAAAGTCCTAGAAGTACATATGTCAAAGATAGGGTCATAGAATTCATTTTTCATTACTTGGTCAAGGAAAAGTTTTAATTTTTCTTATTTAGCCTATCCTAAGGTCTAAACCCACCCTCATTCAAATCCTCTCATGTCAGATCAATCATGATTTTCTGAAATTTTTCATTTCCCAAGATTATAGCACCGAAGAGTCATTTTAGCCAAGAAACCACACTTTCGTAGCGAAATACACAGAGAAATTGCACTTTTCGCTATGAAACTGCTAATACTTTCGTAGCAAAAATGCCCAAAAATACACTGGGTACGCTACGAAAGTAAGGTTTCTTGTTTGTCATGTCAAATTAGCATTAGGTGTCAGAAAATGATTTAAAAAGGATAAGTTAGATACCATTCGAGTCAGTTAGGGTAAAGATCAAGGTACATGGTCAGGGTTGAAGTCATCATCACCTTTTTAAGCATGTATGAGTCATCATTATGTTATGAGTGGTCATTCAACTTCAAAATATTTCCAAATTGAGTCATTTTTCATTCTCCATTCCTTCTTTGTGTATTATTGAGCTCTGTAGAGATATTTCATTGAGCCCAAGTTGTGGCTGGTATTTTCGAAGGTTTGCAGATATCACTGATCAAGCGAGGCAGAGAAGACATTATCAAGCAAGGCAGAGAAGACATTAAAGGACCATGGCTACAAAAAGGAAGACAAATAAAGGTGTCCATTAGCTATAGAGGTTTTTAGAAGAACAGGATGTTTACAGTTTTGTGAAAGATTACAAGGATTCCATGTACAGGTTTCTAAATAATTTTCCCTAAACTTCAATGGAACAACTACAAAAGTGGGAATGTTGAATCTCACTATAACACCAGAGATCATTGCAGCAGCAACAGGGATTCCAAGAGGACAAGAAAAATGGTTAAAAGGGTTCAAATTCAACATGGGGGAATGTAAAGAGTTTATCAAGCCAGAAAATAGTGAAGTTGACCTTACAAATGCCATTCCAAGGAGCTGCATGAAGGATAATTTCTCAAAGCTACTGCTTATCATCCATAAATATTTCATTGTGAAGGGAGATATCATAAAGTTTCTCCTACACTTTGTTGGTAATATATCTCTTGATCTACCTTTCTATTTACACAGAAGCTTAGCAAAAATTGTAGATAAAGTTCAAGCAAAATCTGAGGGAAGTGAAACCTCACTTTTCCATCATGGCTTAATAAAATTGTTGGTTTTAGATGAGTTAAAAAGACTAGGCAGAGACTAGTCTTCTTTCCTGTTTGTTAGTGGTTTTGAAATGGATACCATTACCCCTAAAATAACTTCTAAACCTATAGTTATACCATCACCTTTAGTGGCAGAGAAAAGTGAACCGATTATGATGGAAACAGAGCAGTTGCAAAGATTTGATACACCCATTGTTCCACCTGCAAAACAAAAGTCAATAATGAGCAAACCTGCAAAACAAGAGCCCACAGTGAGTAAACAAGGTAGCAAAAGGATTACAAGGAGCCAAACAGTGGCTAAAGGTAATTTAGAAGACATACTACATGCTATTGATATTGAAGAAACTCCTACAATCCAGGCTGAGGATATAGATGAAGGTGGACAAAAACTCAAGAAAGCTAAATCACCAAAGAGGTTCGAATTTTAAGGTGAGGATGCAGGTTTTATGTTTCAGGCTAAGAAGCCCATGACAAGACATGCTAGAAAAAATTTGGAAAGCAGCAAAGAAGTTCATCTAGCCACTGACATTTTCCAGCCACCACCAATTATTATTGACTTATCTTCACCTACAAAAGAAGATCCAATTAGCAAGCAAAAGAAAGGAAAGAAGAAAGTCATTGAAAAAACAAATTTGGGAGTCCTTGAAGAACAGTTGAGGTTAGTTAATCATGAAATAACAGTCATGAAGAAGGAAGCAAGGAAACATAATGTCTAGAAGGTTTAGTTTGAAAATATGAAAGAAGTTTAGGAAGAGCGGGTTGACAGTGTATCAAAGACCCTAGAAAACACATAAGAATTAATCAAATGGACTATGCCATTGAGGAAAGAGGTGAAACATGTCAGAAGAATGAACCTACACTTGAAATCTACCAACAGAAATCTGAAGGATCAAGTTAAAGATCTCCAAGAACAGCTAGAATTGATCCATGAGGAGCTGGAGAAGAAGGGTCTTAAAATGACAGTAGTTGAGGAGCCCATAGCTCAAATCATCATCAATGAAGAAGAAACACCTCAAGACTCTTAGGCTGAGTTGTTTTATGTTTTGAAAGGTCAATGATATGTTGAAAACCAAATTTATACAGCTGGAAGGTACATTTTTGAAACTAAGCAAAAATCTGGAATTTACACTGTTTTCCACAGTTTCATAGCGTTTCCTAGGCTTGAAGCCAGGAAAACGCTACAAAACCACCTGTAGCTTTATTTTTTCTTTAAAAACCATTTGGGTAGCTTCCAAGGAGAGGAAATGATATGGATGATGTGCCGGGGCATGATGAACATAATGCCAAAGGAAAGAATCAGAAAATTTGAGTACAAAGGTCATTTTTTGTACGCTACGAAACTATCATACTTTCATAGTGAGCTATTTTCAAGGTTTATAAGCAGGTTTATGGCCAGCTTTTGACAAGTGGATACTTTCAAAGGGTTAGGGAACCTTTCCAGCAATCATCCATGACTTGAAGACCGTGAAATGAAGACAATCCATCAACTAAATCATTCATTGAAGATAAGGACCTGTTTTCCTAAAAAATAGGGTTTGTTTCCAGATTTTGAGGAGGGTAATTATGATGTCAAGTAGTGATAGTTCTGTAATAGATCATTCAAACATGTGAATCATTAGATGTCAGATTTATAACTATTTAAAGAGATAAGGTAGTTGATGTAATAAGTAGTAGTTTTAGTCCTATTAGGAAAAGGATTTTTTTCTCATTAAAGCGCATGTTTTCTTGTTCTGAAAGGTGTCATTAGGAAAAGTTCGATGAATCTAGTCAAGAGACAGATCATCTCTCATGTAACAAGGTCTATTAAAGGGCAGATATTCTAAATTGTAAAGGGTTGGAGATTTTTTGAAATACTGCAACATTATGTAATTTGACTGATATCAGTAATACAGAGGAATTTTTCTTGACCAGCCTGAGATTCTCATGGAGTTTTTAGTGCTTATCTGATCTATATTTTCTACGTGTACCATTTGCAGTGGTTTTCATCTTTAATACTGTTTTCCAGGTAAATCCCCTCTGCAGACAGAGGCGATCCCTCGAGCGTTAGGGTGGGTCTAGCAACTACGAGAAAATACTAACATCTACCTTCCTAGATTGTAAATGAAATTCAGAGCAAGGAAGTTGACCTACCTTGTCCTGATGCTATGTTTTCTTCTTCTGTCGAAGCTTCTTGATGTGTTGCTCTTCTCTAGCTCAATACACACTACCAACGTTTGATTACCTGTGCAGACAGTCAAGACACCACGACAAGCATAAAACCATGAAAAACATAAAAACAATTACAACCTATCTAACTGATCAAGGAATGCTAGAAATCTCATTATAGATGTAAACAAGAGTGGAAGATAAACATCAGATGCATTTAATTATGATAAAGACAAGGGGAGTTTACAACCAAGCCTTGATGTTGAGGCTCTCCTTCGGCAGGTATGTATCCAAGCACATTTTCCACACCCTTACACACAAAGGTCCAAGATCTCACTATGTTCTCAACACACACAAACAATTACACTCTGCACTATTCTCCTGAAGCTATGATTGCTTCTTCTCCATGCTCACTTTTTCAGCTATCTGTTCAACTAGAACATCAATGGAAGATGGCTATATTTATATATGAGAGGAGGAGTTTGGGATCCCTAAAATAGTATAAGGGAGGCCTTATCCCTTGGGAGGTTTCCCCATAAGGTGGAAACAAGAGGCTAAAGGAGGAAGGCCGTGGTTATTCAATCGAACCACTCCGTATGACTCATCCACAGAGTTTTTGTGATCAAAACTTCGCCTCTATTTTTTTAAAAATTTCCATAAATAGATTGGCGCGGGCAGCTAACTGAGACAGAGCGCCAACTAGCGCGGGCTCAGTGTTAATTTTCCAGCTCGGCGCGGGCGTGTAACTGGCTACTCGCACCAAGGAAAAAACAGGTGTTTTTAGTGGTCTGCTCAGGAAACGGTCAACAGAAGGAATGTTGTCCTCATGGCAAGGGATGCAATGATGGTATTTTCAAGGCATAACACTGCTTATTGATCACTGAAATGACCCTCCAATGGGCGAGAGGGGATTGCAGGGACATTGACAAAATGTTGTGTAACAGATTCCCACTAAAGTATGAAGTCCGAACATGAGTGAGGGGTGAAATTCTTTCCAAGTACGTGCAAGGAACCGGACGCTACTATCGGGAGACCTACAAATCAAGCATATATACATAACTGAAATCTCTGTTTAAAATACATGAATCCATGGTATAGGCGCAGTTATCCATCAAGAAAAGGATCATGTGAATGGATCCTCGGTATGGACGCAGCCATCTGAATGAAGGGATCATATGAAATAGATCCATGGCATGGGTGCATCCATCCATCTAAAGAATCATGTATATAATCATGAATGACTCATCACTCCTTGCAACCTGGACTTTTGTGATCGAATCCCAGGGTCTTGTGCTCCAACACCACCTGATCAAAGTACGAATTCCAACATGTGAATATACATGTTGAAGTCGAACATGCTAGAAAATCACTTGATTACCGGTCAATGATGTGAACCGTTAACAAGTGCGAGAGAAACCACCCATAATATCAATGGCTCTCAAGGTACTACTAGTACAATCCACAGAATGTGAATAGTGATCTGAAGTCAAACACCCGTGAAATCACCCGATCGAAGGCCAATGATGTGAACCTGTCGTCGAATGCGAAGAACTTGCCATTAGAGCATGCAAGCTCTAAGGTACCAGAAATGAGTCTCTAGATCAAATTCCTGGATAATGAGCTGAAGTCGACAGGAAGCGATCCGTCGAAGGAGGGTCATAATGAATCCCACATCATCGACACGAAACAGAGAAGGTAATATGAGTGTGAATCAAGGCTGAAATAGAGGATCAAGGAATGTACAAATTGCAGAAGGATTTTCCCTTGAACATATCGGCAACACGACTCTGAAATTTGGTAGCATTTGACTCAAATAGGATCAGAGATCATGTTGACAAGATTTGTAATTGAATGAGAGGCAAATGGATTTCCCAAACCCATAGAGGCAAAGTGACAGAGTGAAGATATCCCAACCCGACACAAACTGCAGACAAGTGTCATGTTCAAGAGCGACATACTGCCAACACAACTGACGAATAACTTCCATTTTCCCCCACCATTTCTGGCGAGTGCCTCTTTATTTTTACACAAGCTTGAAGAGGATAGCATGTGCTTGTCATATAAGTTTGTCCTTCGGACAAATCCAACCTAGTACATTTTACGAGCCCTAGGAAGGAGGAACTTGAATAACGTCATGGTGACGAAGTCTGATGTCATCAGGGTTTAACAAGTCTGAAAAAGGAAGAACTCGACATCTTTTCATGTTTAGAGAGTTTGAAAAGAAGGAATAAAAGAAAACTCCAGCATGGCCCTTTTCGTAGGTAGTCTCACAGATCCAAAAAGGTAGAATACTATGTCTGAGAGAACCTCTTAGTTGCGATAGGCTAAGGTATTCCTTTTTTGTAAATAATCTATCCCAGCCTGAAAAAGGGGTAAACGTATACTTGGTAGATATCATTTCGCAGCCATTTAACGAGTTCAAAACGACAAGCATCTCGGCAATATTTTCAGTTTTAGAGAGTCGGAAAAGAGCTGAAAGGTGACTCCTCCTGGAAGAACAAGTGGTATTAAGGGTAGCTACTGGTTCCAGTAATGGCGGAACTGCTCAGAACAAGTAAAGCTCAAGAGGCTGGCTAACAAGACCACTCATTGCAGAGGTTCCCCAGGAATGGGTAAGACAACCAAGTGAAGGCATATGATTGGCTAAGCAGATGGTGACGATGGAATGAGAAAACCAAGGCTCATCTGGAAAAAAAAAGCTGATAAAATGGCAATCAGGAGAGGTAAAATGGGAATGGTTTCATTTTTACACAAGCTTGAAATCAGGAAACTCTACTTGAAGTTGGTTTCATTTTTACATAAACTTAACAAAGATAAACTATGCTTGGTTTTATTTTTACACAAACTTGAAACGGAAGCAGGACTATGCTTGAAAACCCCTAGCATGGTGACTCAATTCAAGGTACATTCCCCCAAGCTTCAATCCATATGTAATGAACAGAAAATAGAGAATGGGTGAGATTTAGTTAAGGAGATGAAGAAAGACTACGGTTTAAAAAAACGAGATCTGAGCAAAGACTCGAATTGAACGGGAACATGTTTCATTGTTTTAATGAGGTTGACACATTAAAAGAACCATCCTCATAACTAATTCATTTTTTAAACGAGGTTTACATAGAAGACGAACTATCCTCGGGACACCTTGTTTCATTTTTTAAGGAGCTTGACACGAGACAAGGAACTCTGCTCCAAGGACCTTGCTTCATTTTTTAGGGAGCTTGACACAAGAAAACGAATTATGCTCCAGGACCTTGTTTCATTTTTTAAGGAGCTTGACACAAGAAAAGGAACTCTGCTCCGACAACCTTGTTTCATTTTTTAAGGAGCTTGACACAAGACAAGGAACTCTGCTCCAACAACCTTGTTTCATTTTTTAAGGAGCTTGACACAAGAAAACGAACTATGCTCTGACGACCTTGTTTCATTTTTTAAGGAGCTTGACACAAGAAAATGAACTATGCTCCGACGACCTTGTTTCATTTTTTAAGGAGCTTGACACAAGAAAACAAACTATGCTCTGACAACCTTGTTTCATTTTTTAAAAGAACTGACACAAGAAAGCGAACTTCTGCTCAAAGGGGGACCTCATCATGTTGAATAAGAAGTCATGGCTTCCAATAGGTTCACATCGATGGGAGAAAAATATCTGCGAATGAGGATCAATGCCCCCAACACACAATGCACAATGGCACCATCACTGAATGTGGACATAGGACAGGTAGCCATATAATTAACCTGTGGCAATGATAAAATCGGTAGATAAAGACTTGAAATGGACGATGGTGGACCAGATGTCATGTCAGGACCAACGAATGAAATCTCATCAATGGTCACGATCTGACCTTTGTGTGGAAAATAGATCACACGAAAGAGGAAAGAGACAACTGGCCCCATGACATAAGTATAGTCACGCCCCAAGAGTAAATTGAAATCTAAGGGGCCTGGAACAACCATCACGTCTCTATAGATGGTTTTCCTTCCCAAAGTAACAAGAAACTTCAAAAGGATCCCTAACGGTTGACTGGTTTGTTTGTTAAAAGTCAACAAATTCTGGGTAACATGCATAAGCGGTGGAGAACCAAAATCTTGCCAGGTAGTTGAAGATAGAATACTAACATATGCGCCTTCATCTATAATACTGATGGGTACGACCAGATCAAAGGTCGCGTCATAGTTATCTCAAAAGTCTATAAGATGGGCGGTATCTCATAAAATCGACTCTAATCAAAGGAAGCGACCAAACTACTTGGAGGAGGTACCATCGTACTGAGCGGTAATTTGTCACCGTCCCTGAAATTCCCATCTCGCCCATTGGAGGGTCATTTATGTGACCAATAGGCAGTGTCATGCCTTGAAAATATCATCATTGCATCCCTTTCCATGAGGACAACATTTCTTCTGTTGATCATTTCCTAAGCAGACCCCTAAAAACACCTGTTTTTGCCTTGGCGCTGGTAGCCCGTTATGTACTCGCGCCAATGGGGGAAAATTAACACTGAGCCCGCGCCAATTGGCGCTCTGTCCCAGTGTTGCACCCGCGCCACTCTGTTTATGGAAAGTTTTTTAAAAAAGGAGGTGAAGTTTCGATTACAACAACTTCGTGGATGAGTCATCAGGAGTGGTTTCGACTGAATAACCACGACCTTCCTCCTTTGGCCTCTTGTTTCCACCATATGGGGAACCTCCCAAAGGATAAGGCCTCCCTTCCACTATTGTAGGGATCCCAGCCTCCTCCTCTCCTCTATAAATATAGCCTTCATCCATTGATGAAGGGGCTGAAGGGCTGAAAGTCTTGAAGTGCCTAAGCTTTGAATCTCCAAATTCCCAAGAGCCTTTGTGCTGTAAGAGCCCTCTTTCTTCCCTTAAGGCCGACTCAAGTAAGGAGACTATCGTCGAGAGACTCAAGAGAGGTTTTCCCTTTCCCTGGTGAGCTTTGTGAGACGTGAACGACTGGAGACCCATCCGAAGGAGACCACGACGTCAGAACTTTGGTTGTAATCTCTTTCGATCGTTATTTAATGAATGATTACGATTATGGTTCCACTCTGTTTTCAATGATGTTAATATGAGTAATATCCTTTCTGACTGATATTGAGTTACGTATGTCGGATTTTATGGCTTGTATTTGTTTTTTTTCTTGCATGTGCAGGGTGTCCATCCGTGGAGGATCGTGGAGGATCGTGATCTACCGAGGTTGAGAAACGGGAACGCTCTCTTCTTCAGATCGTAGCATTGGATTCCGGGTAGGCTTCTATCTTTGGTATTTTCATTCGTAACTAGGAACTTGCGTCGTAACATTTTTGATTGTTGCTAGACCCCTGCTGGGCTAGTAGGGATCGCCTCTGTCCGCAGAGGGGATTTACCTCCTCAACAATTTGGCGACCATACTGGGGATCGTCTAGATTTCACTCTCTCGTTTGTATTGTCTCGCTTTGATTATTTTATGTTTTTCCTTGCTTGATGAGCCTTCTGGGTTGGGTTCTTTTGTTGTTTTTTACTTCTTGGTTTGCTTAGTATGCATTGATCTGCTTCTGGAGTAGTTCTTTTTTGTTTTTGGCTGAGAAACTCGACTGGCGCGCTTTTTAGCTCGACAGTCGCGCCAATTGGCGCATGTTGCTTTTGTTTAGCCCGCGCCAATTGCTTTCTGGCGCCAGTTGCAGCCTTACAGTCGCGCCACTCCTGTAAGGTTTTTGAGTTTCCTCATTTTTGAGCTCTCTGGGTTTGGTCAGTGCTTTTCTTCTTGATTTTCCGACTACCTGAGTGTGTTGGAGTCCTGTTCGACTGGGAATTCACCTCTGTCCTTTGGTTGTTTGCTTTTATCTATCGATTTCACGTTTTGAGCCCTAGGGCATCTAGTGGCTTAGTGTATCGAGCCCTCCTTGGGAGTTTTGGTGTTTCGTTTGTCCGGTCGACTTTCTGATTGATTCTCCGCATCCTCTTAGTAGTTGTTCATTGTTTTGTTGTGATTTTTGGGTGATTGCTCATTCCTTCATTCAAATTTCGTTTGGTCTTGCATTGGGCCTAGATCACAGAACCCATTGGAGCCTTTGAGTATTTTCTTGGTTTTGAGAGACTTTGGTCGATTTGGGATCTGATTGCTTGTGTTGTTGAGTGAAATTTGTTTTTTTTGCTCTCTCAATAGCGTTTCTCAAGTTGTTCTGTTTGTTTTCAAGTTTGTTCAGTGCATATTAGCTATCAAATGTTGAAAATTATAAAAAAAAATCTCTTGCGCTTTTGGTTGAATTAGTGCAAATTGTAATCTTTTCGATTTTGCTAGTGATTAGTGATCTGAATGAAAAGTTTTCAATTTCATTAGTTGCATTAGAGATCTCATTGTTTGTCTTCCGTTCATTTCGTTTGTGTAAAAGCTCTCAACTCTTCTGTAACTAGTTTTCATCGAACGAAATGTTGGACTGTGGCATGTAGCTTTGCATTTAGGAGTCTTTTAAGACACTACATACAATAGGGCCTGAAAATTGAAACTTAATCGAAGATCAACTGTAAAATTTATTCAATTAACCTAAGGCAGCATTGAAATTTAACGAAACATTTTTAGAGGTCTAGGCTAGAGACGTGTTCTGGCGTCTTTAAACCTAGCAGCTGTCGTTCGCCTTTTGGCTTTAGACAGCGCTAGTACGGACTTGTGCTCCCCGTACCGTCGCGTATATAAAGGGATACCCCTCTAGGTTTTCAATCCTTTATCCACAGGAAGCCGAGTCTGCCGCCCTATACCCGTGATACACCGAACACAGCATTCGGGGAGACTACCTGCACGTACGGAAAGTCCTTGGTTGATTTTTGTTTCATTATTGAAACCAAGGTGTATATTGCAGTTCACGGATATTTGGTACACCCTTTGTGCCTAGTTTTTCCTGAGCAGTCATTTGGTCTTTTCTGACTCCCTAAACTTGAAAATACCGTCGAGCGCTTGTCCTTTCACGCTTGTATCAAATCTGAAAGAGATAGAGTCATCTTTCTATTGTTTCTCGACTCTTAAAATATGAAACGATAGAGTTTCTTACTTTTCAATGTGGTAAAAAATTAATCACCCACGATTACACGCCCGCTTAGATATTGCTTGTTGACCGTTTGATCGTGTGCTCTTGACTCTTTTTTCAGCCCGTGTGTGGTTTTGAGTTTTGATGGCAACTTTTTCAGAGTTCACCAACCAAGGAATCCCCTCAGAAGGGAATCCTGGTCATTTTCCTCCTTTTGGAAATGTTGGTGCTCTTTACATGGCGACGTTGTCCCTTCCTGGGTTAATTGTTGGGTTGCCTGTCTGGTTGTTCTCAACCTCTGTTGTCCCGAATGTCTCCACTACTGTTCAATCAGTTTCTCCACCTGAACAAACTCATGTTGATTCCAAGGTGGACCTCTCCCCTTCTTCGCCTATTTCTGCGTCCTCCTCTTCTACTTCGCCCGGTGAAAGTTTGGATTCAAGTAACCAGGTGGCTAAGAAGAAGAAGAAGAAGACAAAGAAGAAGAAGTCCAATAAGAGAGAGGCTAAGGCTGCAGCTGCTGCTTCTAATGCACCTCCTCTTGATAAACCTTCCAACCCTCCACGGAAAGTCAAGTTCCCTTGCATGTTGTGCACGGGAGACCATCTTCTTCGAGACTACCCTGGCATTCCCAAGGTGCTTGAAGAATGGTCCAGCGGTCGTCCACCGTTGCCTTTGGCTTCCGGGAGTCAGGTTGGGGGCACGTCTTCAACTGGTGCTGGTAAGGCTCCTAAGAAGCAGGGTAAGATTACCAATCCCTGTAGGTTGTGTGAAGGGCACCATGCCATTCAACTTTGTCCGTATATGGATGAAGCCAAGCGAGTGTTGGACAACTCAACTGTTTCTACACCATGCCTCCCGACTGGTTACAAACAGCTTTCTTTGAGTCCTCCGCTAGTTGATTCTACGATTGGTCAAGAATCATCCTTGGTCAATCCCGCTCACTCGGAAATTCGAATTCAAGAATCCATTCCCGACCAACCATTTGTCGTGGGATCGGTTGAACTGGCCCCGTCTGCGGTACACCAGGTCTTTTCCGTTGAGAGTGGACCTCACATCCCTCAGGTTCTTCTTGTTTCTTCAGATTCCTCGGACTTGGAGAAAGATTCTCCTGTCCCCGTACCTCAAGAAGCTGCTCCTCTGCCTCCCGTGATAGAGGTCCTGGAGGATACTCCTCCCGCCTTCGAGATGGAGGTTGTGGAGGATGCTCCTTCTTCTTCCGTAACACCAGGGGAAGACCATCTCGGTTCGATGGTAACCCCTCCGAGTAGTTTGGTCGCTTCCTTTGATTGGAATCGATTTGCAGGATACCGCCCTCCGTCTTATGTGCCTTTCGAGATCATAGTACAGGCTTTTGGTCTGGTCATACCCAGCACCATTATAGACAAAGGCGCGTCTGTTAGTATTCTATCCTCAACTACTTGGCAAGCTTTCGGTTCACCACCGCTTGCGCCTGTTACGCAGAATCTGTTGGCATTTAACAGAAGAATGAGTCAACCGTTAGGGATCCTTCCAAGGTTACCTGTTACTTTGGGAGGTAAAACCGTCCATATGGACGTGATGGTTGTTCCAGGCCCCTTGGATTTCAATCTACTTTTGGGGCGCGATTACACCTATGCCATGGGAGCGCTTGTCTCCTCCCTCTTTCGCGTGATGTGCTTTCCACATGAAGGACGGATCGTGACCATTGATCAGCTTTCGTTCTTTGGTCCTAATATGGCATCTGGCCTGCCATCACCCCATCTTGGTTTCTATCCACCTGTTGTATCTGCCCCACCACAGGTCAACTATGTGGCCACCTACCCCGTGCCTGTACTCAGTGATGATGCTGTCGTGCATAGTGTGCTGGGGGCATTGGGTCATGATTTCCAAGATGTTGTTCTCCCACCTGGTGCGGAACTCTTGGGAATCATGACTTCTTGTTCATCATAATGAGTAGTCTGTCGGAGCATAGTTCGTTTTCCTGTGTCAAGCTCCTTAAAAAATGAAACCAGGTTCTCGGAGCATGGTTCCTTGTCTTGTGTCGAGCTCCTTAAAAAATGAAACAAGGTCGTCGGAGCATGGTTCTTGTCTTGTGTCAAGCTCCTTAAAAATGAAACAAGGTTGTCGGAGCATAGTTCCTTGTCTTGTGTCAAGCTCCTTAAAAAATGAAACACATTCTCGTTCAATTGAGTCTTTGCTTAGATCTCGTAAAATCCCGCCTCGAGTCTTTCTCTTGATCTCGTAATCAACCTTCACCCATCCGCCTTCATATGGATTGAAGCCTGGGGGCATGCACTCTAATTGAGTCACCATGTCGGGTATGCTTACTATTTCAAGCATAGTTTGTTCCCCGCTTCAAGCTTGTGTAAAAATGAAACCAACTTCAAGGTAGTTTCCTTGTTTAAGCTTGTAAAAATGAAACTCTCGCTTCAGAAATATCTTTTAGGATTGGCCATTTTATCAGCCCTGGTTTTCGCTGTATTTGTTTCTGGTTTTCTCACTCCATCGTCACTATCTGCTTGGCCGATCATATGCCTTCACTTGGTTGTTTTACCCATTCCTGAGGAACTGCTGCGATGAGTGGTCTTGTTAGCCAGCCTCTTGACCTTTACTTGTTCTGAGCAGTTCCACCATTACTGGAACCAGTTGCTACCCTTTATACCACTCGTTCCTCCAGGAGGAGTCAACTTTCAGCTCTTTTCTGACTCCCTAAACATGAAAAGATTGCCGAGTCACTTGTCGTTTTGATCTCGTTAAAGTGGTTACGAAACGACATCTACCCAGTATACATTTACCTCTTTTTCGGGCTGGGATAGATTATTTACGAAAAAGGAATACCCTAGCCTATCGCGACTAGGAGGTTTTCTGAGACATAGTTTTCTACCTTTTCGGATCTGAGGAACTACTTACGAAAAGGGACTGTTGGAGTTTACTTTTTCAAATTATTATTTCAAACTCTAAATATGAAAAGATGTCGAGTTCTTCCCTGTCGACTCTCGTTAAACCCCGATGACACTGGATTCCATTCGAAATGACGCTCTCGAGTTCCTCCTTCCTAGATCTGCCAAACCCGTTTCTGGTGAATGGATTTCATTTCAAGGGCGGACTTATATTGCAAGCATATGCTATCCCCTTCAAGCTTGTTATTAAAAATAATTGGGGTACTCGCCAGAAATGGTGGGGGGAAAATGGAACCATCGTCGTTGTCGTCGGCAGTATGTCGCTCTTGAACATGGCACTTGTCCGCATTCGTGTCGGGTTGGGGACATCTCATCTCGTTGCTTCACTTTGCTTCCATGGGTTTGGGTAATCTCTTTTGACCTCTCATCTGTTCACTGCCTCGTCGCCATGACCTTTGATCTGTTGATGTCAAATACTGCCAAGTCCATTGTCGTGTCGTTTATATGTTCAAGAGAAGTTGGCCTCTGCGAATATCAACCTTCCTCTGTTTCTCATATGATCCTGATTCACAACAAAACATCATGTTCCTCTGTCTCGTGTCGATGATGTGGGAATCATTATGGCCCACCTTCGATCAAGGTCACTTCCTGTCAACATCAGCTCATTATCCAGGAAGCTGATCTAGAGACTCCTTTATGGTACCTTGTAGCCTGCATGCCTCAATGACAGGTTCGTCGCATTCGACGTGAGGTTTTCATCATTGGCCTCCAATCGAGTGATTCTGCTGGTGTTCGACGCCAACTCATTGATTCACACGCCGTAGATTGTACCTGTAGTACCTTGAGGGCCATTGTCATTATTGGTGGTTCCTCTCGCGTCTGTTAACAGCTTTCATCATTGGCTGGTAATCAGACGATGTTCCTGCATGTTCGACTTCAGCTCACATATTTGCATGCTCGAACTTGTACTTTGTTTGGGTCGAGATGGAGCGCAAGACCCTGGATTGTGTCTGTTGTAATCCAGGCTGCGATTGTGGATTATTATCATTATGTATATGACTCATTGCTTGGATGGCTGCGACCATACCTGAGTCTATTTATTTGATCCTCACTGGATGGTTGCGCCCATACCCTGGATCCGTATTATAGTGTACTCTGTTTCGGATGGCTGCGCCCATACCACATATACATCATGTACTTGAGATATCAGTTGTATTCTTCTACGCAGGTTTTCCGACGGCGGGGCTTCAGTTGAACATGTTCTCGTAAAGCATTTCACCCCTCTCTCTCTCTCGGGCCTCATGCTTTAGGGGGCATCTGTTACACAGTAATTTGTCACCGTCCCTGCAATTCCCATCTCGCCCATTGGAGGGTCGTTTCTGTGACCAATAAGCAGTGTCATGCCTTGAAAATACCATCATTTCATCCCTTTCCATGAGGACAACATTCCTTCTGTTGATCATTTCCTGAGCAGACCCCTAAAAACACCTGTTTTTGCCTTGGCGCTGGTAGCCCGTTATGTACTCGCGCCAATGGGGGAAAATTAACACTGAGCCCACGCCAATTGGCGCTCTGTCCCAGTGTTGCACCCGCGCCACTCTGTTTATGGAAAGTTTTTTAAAAAAAGAGGCGAAGTTTCGATTACAACAACTTCGTGGATGAGTCATCAGGAGTGGTTTCGCCTGAATAACCACGGCCTTCCTCCTTTGGCCTCTTGTTTCCACCTTATGGGGAACCTCCTAAGGGATAAGGCCTCCCTTCCACTATTGTAGGGATCCCAACCTCCTCCTCTCCTCTATAAATATAGCCTTCATCCATTGATGAAGGGGCTGAAGGGCTGAAAGTCTTGAAGTGCCTAAGCTTTGAATCTCCAAATTCCCAAGAGCCTTTGTGCTGTAAGAGCCCTCTTCCTTCCCTTAAGGCCGACTCAAGTAAGGAGACTATCGTCGAGAGACTCTGGAGAGGTTTTCCCTTTCCCTGGCGAGGTTTGCGAGACGTGAACGACTGGAGACCCATCCGAAGCAGACCACGACGTTAGAACATTGGTTGTAATCTCTTTCGATTGTTATTTAATGAATGATTACGATTATGGTTCCACTCTGTTTTCAATTATGTTAATATGAGTAGTATCCTTTCTGACTGATATTTAGTTGCGTATGCTGGATTTTATGCTTGTATCTGTTTGTTTCTTGCATGTGCAGGTGTCCATCCACGGAGATCGTGGAGGATCGTGATCTGCCGAGGCTGAGGAACGGGAACGCTCTCTTCTTCAGATCGTAGCATTGGATTCCAGGTAGGCTTCTATCTTTAGTCTTTTCATTCGTAACTAGGAACTTGCGTCGTAACATTTTTGATTGTTGCTAGACCCCTGCTGGGCTAGTAGGGATCGCCTCTGTCCGCAGAGGGGATTTACCTCCTCAACACCATCGAACCGAGATGGTTTACCCATGGGCACACAGAGCAAGTTCAATCACTCTCCGAACTTCCATCACTCAGAGTAGGAGGAGAAAATTCTTGAACTACAGGGATAGAAGAATCTAAGTCCGAAGAATTTAAAGAAACAAGAAGAACATGAGGGGAATGAGATCCACTCTCAACGGGAAAGACCTGATGAACCATAGGTGGCATCAAGTCGATCGATTCCACGTCCAATGGTTGGTTGGGAATAGATTCCTGAATTTGAATTTCCGGGGGAGCGGGATCGACCAAGGATGACTCTTGACCGATTGTGGAATCAACTAGCAGAGGACTCAAAGAAAGTTTCTGATAACCAGCCGGAAGGCAGGGTGCAGAAATAGTAGAGTTCTCCAACACTCTCTTGGCTTCATCCATGTACGGAAAAAGGTGAATGGGATGATGCCCTTCACACAACTTACAGGGATTGATAATCTTATATCATTTCTTATGAGTTTTATCAGTGTTGTCGGTCATGCCGCCAATACCTGCCTGTGGCCATGCCAGCAACGGCGACGATCGTTTGACTACACCTGAGCACCTTGGGGATTCCAGGGAAATCTCGAAGAAAGTGGTCACCTTTGCACAACATGCAAGGGAATTTGAATTTTCGTGGAAGGTTGGACGGTTTCTCGAGAGAAGGTGTCTGAGGAACGATAGCTGGAGCATTATCCTCTCATTTATCTGACTTCTTCTTCTTCCTTTTCCTCTTATTCTTCTTAGCCACCTCGTTACTGGAATCCAAACTTTCACCAGGCGAAGTAGAAGAAGAGGCCAAAGAAACAGGTGAAGAAGGGGAGAGGTCCACCTTAGCATCAACATGATTTTTTTCAGGTGGAGGTGATGGTTGAACAGAGATCGGGGCATTAGGGACCACTGAGATCGAAAACAACCATACGGGAAAACCAACAGTTAACCCTGGAAGAGACAACGTTGCCATGTAAGGAGCACCAACATTCCCAAAAGTAGGAAAAGGACTAGGATTCCCTTCAGAGGGGATTCCTTGGTTGGTAAACTCCGGGAACGTTGCCATTGGAAACAACCTTAAAACAAAATACTAAGGAAGATAAATTTAACCAGGAATATTTCATGGGCAGTTAATTTTTAAGACACTGAAACAAAACTCTATCGTTTCATATTTTAAGAGTCGAGAAACAGGCAAAAGGTGACTCTATCACTTTCAGGTTGAATCGAGCATGAAAGTACAAGCGCTCGATGATCTCTTCTCTTTTTAAACAGTCACAAAAAGATATAAATGACTACTCTGGTAATCTAAGAAAGAGGGTTTACCAAGTTTCCGTGAACTGCCATATACACCTTGGTGATCAAATGAAAGAGAAATGACCAAGGATTTTCCGTACGTGCAGGTAGTCTCCCCGAATGCTGTGTTCGGTGTATCATGGTTACAAGGTGGTAGACTCGGCTTCCTATGGATAAAAGGATTGCAACCTAGAGGGGTCTCCCTTTATATACTCGATGGTACGGGGAACGCAAGTCCGTACTAGTGTTGTCTAAATCCTGATGGCGAACAACAGCTACTAGGTTTTAAGACGTCGGAACATGTCTCTAGCCTAGACCACTAAAGATGTTGCGTTAGGTTCCAATGCTTCCTTAGGTTAATTAAATTAATTTTAAAGTTGATCTTGAATTATGTCTCAGTTTCAAGGCCCTATCAAATGTCATATGAAAATATCATATATGCAGCTATATGAGAAAATAAATCTTTCAATTCTATGAATGCTATCTATTTAAGGGAAGAGTCTCAAACAATGATGCAACATACAGTAATATTGTAAACGAAAAAATTTCCAAAATCGTTGACTTTCACTATCCAAAAGTAATCTAAAACATTCAACGATGCGAATAATGCAATGTAATCTATGAAAAATCCTCTTTTTTGAAAACTATGCAATTGTAATCTATGCACAATTTCCTTTTTCTTTTGAAAGAACAAGAATGCACTCAATGCATTTTTTGATGAAATGAGAATCTACTTAATGCATGCTTTTAATGAAAGATAATGCACTCAATGCGATTTTTAGCTTTCAATCATTAAATAATATAATCTAAGTTCAATGATGGATCTCAAAAAAGACTTTTCAATGCAATGTGATCTAATGCATTTTAACGAAAAGCAAACTCTAAGACGAAAAGTAAATGAACGCAAATTTCCTTAATGAAGGATGAATGCAAAAGGGATGCAAACAAACACTAAGGATGCAATCGTTGTTTTAAACACTTTGTAATGAAATTCCTCAAAAGGCTACAAGTCATATGAGGTCAAGAAAAAAAAGGACTTCCAAAGAGTGAGCTCAAAACAAGGCATTCATTCCCTTTCACATCAAGCAACCAAAGAAAGAAGACTTTTCAGCAGAATAATGAGCAATGTAATCTATGCTCACAAGTGAAAAAGTAAAGGGGAGAACGTGTAAATCATACAGAGAAAAAGACCGGAAGGGAAAGACACACTGGTGGAGGAATTAGGGAAAAAACCTCAATTTTTCACACACCCTGAAATTGGCATGACTTTTGTGGATGAAACTAGCACCAATTGGCGTGACTTACTCACTGACAACTAGCGCCAATGGCCAATTGGTGCGGGTTACTAACTGACAACTAGCGCCAATTGGCACTACTGTCAGAAAAATAAAAGCGCCAATGCCTGAACAGGAAAATAGAAAGAATTTCTCCCAACCAAGACCAAACTCACCACTTCAAGCAAAAACTAAAAGATCGTAATTGATGAAAAACATAGGAACAAATAGGGGAATGGTCGTTCAACTAAATCCATCGAATGACTAAGACCTCAAAGAGTGATAAACTCAAAGGAAACTCCCCAGCAGAGTTGCCAATTTTTTGTCCACGTAAATCCCCTCTGTGGACAGAGGCGATCCCTCTAGCCCTAGGGTGGGTATAGCAACTATGGTAACATACTAACATCTACCTTCCTAGATCGTAAATGAAATTCAGAGCAAGGGAGATGACCTACCTTGTCCTGATTCTATGTTGTCGTCTTCTATCGAAGCTTCTTAATGTGTTGCTCTTCTCCAGCTCGATACACGCTGCTACCAACGTTCTATTACCTGTGCAGACAGTCAAGACACCACGACAAGCGTAAAACCATGAAAAACATAAAAAAAATTACAACCTATCTAACTGATCAAGGAATGCTAGGAATCTAATTATAGATGTAAACAAGAGTGGAAGATAAACATCATATGCATTTAGTATGATAAAGACAAGGGGAGTTTACAACCAAGCCTTGATGTTGAGGCTCTCCTTTGGCAGGTCTATATCCAAGCACATTTGCCACACCCTCACACACAAAGGTCCAAGATCTCACTATGTTCTCAACACACACAAACAATCACACTCTGCACTATTCTCCCAAAGCTATGATTGCTTCTTCTCTATGCTCACTTTTCAACTATCTGTTCAACTAGCACATCAATGGAAGATGGCTATATTTATAGAGGAGAGGAGGAGGTTGGGATCCCTACAATAGTATAAGGGAGGCCTTATCCCTTGGGAAGTTTCCCCATAAGGTGGAAACAAGAGGCCAAAGAAGGAAGGCCATGGTGATTCAGTCGAACCACTCCCTATGTCTCATCCACGAAGTTGTTGTGATCAAAAATTCTCCTCTATTTTTAAAAAAATTTCCATAAACAGATTAGCGCGGGCAGCTAACTGAGACAGAGCGCCAACTGGCACGGGCTCAGTGTTAATTTTCCCGCTCGGCGCGGGCGTGTAACTGGCTACTCGCGCCAAGGCAAAAACAGGTGTTTTTAGCGGTCTGCTCACGAAATGGTCAACAGAAGGAATGTTATCCTCATGGCAAGGGATGCAATGATGGTATTTGCAAGGCATGACACTGCTTATTGATCATAGAAATGACCCTCCAATGGGCAAGATGGGTATTGCAGGGACAGTGACAAAATGTCGTGTAACAAATACTCAGAATTCATAGGTGTATGCTCTGACTTCCTTTATTGATGAAATGGTTGTGTTATTTCATGTTCCATGTGTGATTTACCTCTGCTAAAAACTCTTACCTGCCTCAGCTTCCATGCCAATAGAACTTACCACTGAACCACTGATTTGTTGACTCCATAAGCCCAATGATTACAAACTTGAACTCTTTTCAACCTACACACATCACAATCAAGTTATTTTCCAAGTAGAGTTAGCCATCTAGTTTCATCATTATCAAATATTATTAAACCCTTTGAGAGAGCCCTCTCATACTTAAGAGGCTAAGCTTCAGTTACAATTTGGTTTTACACAATTACATGAAGTTGTCTAATTAGCAGCCAATTAAGTGCAATTTTGTGATAACATTTTGGTGCGTTTGCCGGGAGCCTGAAGATTATACTTTCCCGAAATTTTGAAGCTGAAATTCTGAAGGTAGCAGGAGCTCGGAAAACTATTCGAGGTTGCATCTACCTTGGTGACTCCATTCAAAATTCATATGATCAAAGGTGGCTCCGAGAAGGAGATACACGAGGAGTAATCCTGACCCAGATCCACCTACCATTGTGGACAATACAAACACCATCTCCAGAGGTAGTCAAGGCATTTCTGTAATATCAGGTACTCCATTACATACAAAATCCTTGTCCTCTGAAGTTTTAAGAAGTCCTGAAGATAAAATATTTGATGATAAAATTCAAGAAGACTTGTTTAGCTCTTAAAGTGAAAAAGAATTAACTGAAATTGTCTTAGACCTACATAGAAGAGGTATTGATACCTCAGCTTTAGTAACTCAAAAAGATAAAGAAGAGTTTTGGGAAGCAGTCACTTTAAAGTTACTGTTAGAGAAAGAATCTTTGGATAGGTTGAAGGAACTAGACCCATTTGAAATTTTGTTAAGAAGTAAAACTGGTGTCCCTCTTCCTGATTGGAGTTCAATTGTGACTGGACAAAAAATACCAAACAACCCTCCTCCTAACATTTCCTCTTCCTCTACTAATGTTGTCCATAAAACTACCACAGTCCCAATCATCATGGTTGGAAATGTGCCACCTCCACCTATTGCACCTGCTAGGTATACCCCTCTTGCTCTTCTAGTTGTCCTAAATGCCTTTCCTAGCAAATATTCTGCTAGAACCAAAACTTGGGGAAGTGATGAAGATATTACAGCTAAATATTATGTAGATCAGTTCAATGACTTTACAGACAGGGAGGAGGTTGACCATGAGGATGTCAAAATGAGATTTTTTGCTTAGAGCTTTACTTGTGAAGTTAGGAAGTGGTCCAAATCCCTTCCTCTAGGAATCCTACATAATTGGAATGAATTTGAAGATAGCTTCTTGAGGAAGTGGGGAAATAGAACTAACCCTGTACAAGCCCTCACTAAGTATAATAGTTTGAAGAGAGTTATTGATGAAATTGTTCCAAACTTTTCAAAAATATTTAACAAAGTGTATGATTCTATCCCTACCCATTTAAACCCTCCACCAAGAGTAGCTCAGCTGAGATATGTTGAAGCCTTTGATTATGACTTTTCTATCCTGCTAAGAGAAAGAGAATCCCCTTCACTTGCTGAAATGAAAAATGATGCAGTGAAGGTGGAGGTCAATATGATAGCAGCAAAAAATTCCAAGATGGGAAAGACTAAGTTGAAAGAAGAAGATAACCCTTCCACCTCAGATGAAAAATTTGATTCTGTGATGAAGACAATGGAAAAAATGATGGATAGGCTTGCCCTTGGGAATGCCTCTTCTCCTCCTGCACAACATGAACCTCAGTTTATAAATCCTCAGTTCAGAAGACCTCAAAACCAACAGAGACCAAGGGAAAATGTAAATCAGCCACCTAACCCTCAAGTAAGGCCTCCTTTTCAGCAAAACTTAGTTGATGAAGAAGATCAGCCTGAAATACGAGAAGACTCAATTCATTGCTTAGATGAAAACATGTCAGGGATGTTTTTAACTATGGAGGAACATGATGAGTCAGAACATGAAGTAAACAAGGGTGAGAAACCATCTGATTATCTTAAAGGGTATCAACATGCAATCTTTGAGATGCAGAAACAGTACAACCTCGGAAACAGAAATATGCCAATTACTGGAAACAAAACACAGCCCAAGAAAGATGCTCCTAAGGTTGTTGAAGTTAGGAAAGATATGCCAACTCCTCCTCCTACTAAAAAGACTAAAAAAATTGTTTATGTTTTCAGTTTGGAGAATGATATCTCTAAGATCAAAATCCCAGTACCTTTTAGAGAAATTCTTAAGGTGAATGAATATAGAAGTAAGATTGTAAAAATGTTGAATTCCCAACCAAGAGCTGTTGATATCCTAAATGTTCAAGAAAATCATCCAACCATATACTTGGGTCCAAGATTAGAGGATGATCAGAATGAAGAGGTGCCTCTTTTTTATGTCAGCCTTAGTATTCATGAAATGACATTGCATAATGCCATGTTGGATTCAAGAGCCTCTCATAATCTTATGCCCAAAGTAATCATGGAAAGGATGGGATTGGAAATTACTAGACCATATAAGGATTTGTTTTCCTTTGATTCAAAAAGAGTTCAGGGCACTGCTTTAATAAAAGATGTTGTTGCTGGTCTTACACAAGTCCCTACCAAGACAGTGGTCATGGACATTGTGGTAGCAAACATTCCACCTAAGTTTGGCATGTTGTTATCAAGGTCATGGGCAGCGAAGATCAAAGGTACAATGCAGATGGACATAACTTATGCCACCATTCTTGTTTTTGGTGAGCAAAGGAGACTATATAGAGAAATAAGGATGAATTACATGGTAAGTAGTAAAGATAAACCTCAGAACTTTCCAATATATGTTGTTGATACTGAACTTGGATCTGCTATTCTTTTCAATGAATTGACTGATGAAGCGAAGGAGAAAAGAAAGTAGAAAATCAGTAAACTACAATTCAGCAGACAGCAAATCAGCAAATCAGTGTGGAGAAGGCGGAAGGTTGGTTGTTGTTACACTTTGATGGATCAGCAGGAAGAGAGGGGGCAGGAGCAGGAATTTGGATCACAACTCCAAAAGATGAAAGTAAGTTCTTTTTTTCCAAACTAAATTTTGATTGCACAAATAACATGGCTAAGTATCAATCTTTAATTTTGGGCTTAGAAATTTTGAAAATAATGGGTGCCCAAAATATTTATGTTTGTGGTGATTTTGAATTAGTTATTAAGCAAGTTGAGGGTGTGTATCAAACTAAAAATGTGAGAATGAGGGCATACAGAAATTTAGTCATGGAGATGTTAGAGAATTTCCACGAATATTCATTTATTGTGAAGACTAAGGACCAAAACTCAGTAGCTGACTCCCTAGTTGTCTCTGCAAGTCTATTTATCATCCCTACACATTCCACTAAAAGATATGAGGTCGAAGTTCGCCATAGACATGCTATCCCTGATAACATTATCCATTGGCAAGTTTTTAAGGATGACCAGCAAGTCAAAAACTTTATAGAATTGAAATAAGAGTTTGAAAGTACACAAGTAGATCTGAAAAACATGCTTGTTGAAAAAATGGGAAATCCTGAAGTGTTACAGCTGAAGAATAACTCTATACCCAAAGGTCTCATACCCCTTGAGAAGCTTTTTGATCAGAATTATGTGTTCAAGTCTCCGAGGATACAATTTGATGATGAAGAGGTAGAGAGTTGTAACCTTGGTACAGTGGCAATGCCAAAAATGATCAAGCTTTCAAAGTTTCTTTCAGTTGACATGAAACAGAAATATATTGAGATGATGAAAAGGTTCATAGATGTTTTTGCTTGGAGGTATGCTGATTTGAAGAAGTATGATCCTACTATCATTCAGCATACCATTCCCATTAAAGAAAATGAAAAGCCTTTCAAGCAGAAGTTGAGGAGGATTAATCCACTTCTCATGCCTCTGATTGAGAAGGAAATCAAGAAACTCTTTGATGCCAAAATTATTGTTCCAATTAGATTCTCAAAGTGGCTTGCAAACTCGGTTCCAGTCAGAAAAAAGAGTGGAGAAATCAGAATCTGCATTGACTTCAGAAACTTGAACAAAGCTTCTCTCAAGGAAAATTACCCTCTCCCAAAGATGGACCAAATTTTGCAAAACATTGTTGGTTCCCAAAGGATGTCTATGCTTGATGGTTTTTCAGGGTACAATCAAATACTTGTGCATCTAGAAGATCAGGAGAAAACAACCTTTACCACACCATGGGGCACATTCATGTATGCAAAGATGCCCTTTGGTCTGATGAATACAAGAGCTACCTTTCAAAGAGCAATGTACATTTCTTTTGTTGAGGATAAGGACAAGATGGTGGTTTTCTATCTAGATAACATAACAGTCTTCTCAAGGAGAGAAGAAGATCACTTGAAGCACCTAGAAAGGATTCTGCTGAAGTGTAGAAGGTTTGGTATTTCTCTCAATCCCACTAAAAGAATTTATTCTCTAACTTCAAGGAATTTACTTGGGCATATTATTTGTAAATATGGGATTAATATTGATCCAAACAGGGTCAATGCAATTCAGAAAGTGGATCTACCTAGAAGCAGAAGGAAATTCAGCCTTTCCTTGGAAAGGTAAAGTTTGTGAGGAGGTTTATTCCTAATTTTGTTGAGATTGTAAAGAACATAACAAATATGTTGAAGAAAGGAGCTGACATCAAGTGGAAAACAGAAGCAAAACACTCATATGAGGAGATTAATAAGGCACTCACTCAAGCACCAGTGTTGATCAGCCCAGATTTTTCAAAAAAAATTCTGGTTTTTACATTTTCATAAGAAAATACAATTGCTGGAGTTTTGTTGCAGAAAGGATAGCAAGGTACTGAGAAACCCATTTCATTTTTTAGTAGGACATTAGCTAACTCAGAGTTGAAGTACAACATCTTAGAGAAGCAAGCTTATGCCCTGTTCAAGGCCATCAAATATTTCAGAATTTACATTCTGCATTCTCATGTTATAGATTTTGTTCCTAATGCTGTTGTGAAAGACATTCTAACTCAAGTTGATCCTGATGGTAAGAGAGGGAAATGGATTGCTAACTTGTTGGAATATGATATAGAGATCAATCCCACAAAATTGGTCAAAAGTCAAGGCCTAGAAAAGCTGACGGCATAGTCAAACATTGACTGTCTTGACATGAACTTAATTGCAGAAATTTCAGAATTATCAGATGAAGATGAAGAGTTGATTCTCATTGAGGAAAACTACATCATTTCAGATTGGTACAAAGACATTGTTTTTTTATTACATCATCATAGAGCTCCTGCTGAGTTGATCAATTCCAAGGCAAGATTTGTGAAGCTAAAGTCTTTGAGGTACTGCATCATTGATAAAAATCTGTATTGGAAAGATATCGGTGGTATTCTTTTGAATTGTTTGTTGGAAGAGGAGGCTAAAAAAGTGATTGAGGAGTTTCACAAAGGAGATTGTGGAGGTCATAATTATTGGAATACTACAGCAAATAAGATTCTCAGAGCAGGGTATTATTTGCCTACTATGTTTAAATATGTCTACAAAAATATTGCTGCCTGCCATGAATGCCAGAATTTTGATGGTAAGAAGAAGCTTGTTCCTTTAACCTTGATGCCTATTTATGTTGAGGAGCCATTTCAGTAGTGAGGGCTAGATTTTATTAGTGAGATCCATCCATCATATTAAGGTCAGCATCGCTGGATTCTAATAGCAAATGATTATTTCACCAAGTGGATGGAAGAAATCCCAACTAGGCAAGCAAATGATTTAGTTATCATTTCATTTTTGGAAAATAATGTGTTGTCTAGGTTTGGCTGCCCTATGAAGATCATCACTGATAATGCACGATCATTCAAATCTAAGAAGATGATTAGTTTTTTTCATCAATATCACATTTCTCTTGGGCATTCTACTGCATATTATCCACAAGGTAATGGTCTTTCTAAATCTTATAACAAGAGCATTGTGAGGATTATTAAGAAGGTGTTGGAGGAAAATAAGAAGTCATGGCATTTGAAGTTGAAGTGTGCTCTCTGGGATGATAGAGTGTGCACAAAGAGATCAATTGGAACTTCACCTTATGAGTTGGTATATGGAGTTGAAGCCATCTTTCCTACATCCTTGGGAGTGCCTGTCATGAAGCTATTGCAAGGATTAGAGGAGGAACCAAATGAAATTCAGAGGAGGATTAATGAGTTGATAGCTTTGCAGGAGAAAAGGGAGGAAGTCTATAACAGTAATCAACAATCTCAAAACAGAATCAAGAAGACATTTGACAGGAAGGTCAAGGAGGAAAACTTTCAAATCCAAGATGTGGTTTTGAAATGGGAGGCTAGGATTGAAGAAAAGGGGAAACATGGTAAGTTTGATAACATCTAGAAAGGTCCATTCAGAGTTGTTGCATTTCATGGGAACAACACTTACATTATGCAGGAGATTGATGGACAACCTTGTGCTGGAGGGCCTATCAATGGCAAGTTTTTGAAGCATTATTCCTTTTAAATTCTGTTGATCGTACACTCCATTGTATATATTCCATTCTATATGCTTTTCTACTAATAAATACAAGCTAATCATCAAGCTTGAGCCCAAGATGAAGGCCATTAGAGTTTGAAGAAAATCTTGGCAAATTTAAGAGTTTTTTGTTTTCAAGAAGATGGATAGCAACACTGGAACTATAGGTTCTTTGGTGTACCACAGGAGCACACCATCCCAAGTGGAGCCACTGTTATTACTCAGAAAAAAATGAAGCATCATTTGACAAAGTCCTAGATGTACATATGTCAAAGATAGGGTCATAGAATTCATTTTTCATTACTTGGTCAAGGAAAAATTTTACTTTTTCTTATTTGGCCTATCCTAAGGTCTAAACCCAACCTCATTCAAATCCTCTCATGTCACATCAATCATGATTTTCTGACATTTTTCATTTACCAAGGTTATAGCACCGAAAGAGTCATTTTAGCCAAGAAACCACACTTTTGTAGCGAAATACACAGAGAAATTGCACTTTTCACTACGAAACTGCTAATAATTTCGTAGCGAAAATGCCCAGAAATACACTAGGTATGCTACAAAAGTAAGGTTTCCTATCTGTCATGTCAAATTAGCTGTTAGGTATCAGAAAATGATTTAAAAAGGATAAGTTAGATACCATTCGAGTCAGTTAGGGTAAATATCAAGGTACATAGTCAGGGTTGAAGTCATCATCACCATTTTAAGCATGTATGAGTCATCATTATGTTATGAGTGGTCATTGAACTCCAAAATCTTTCCAAATTGAGTCATTTTTCATTCTCCATTCCTTCTTTGCGTATTATTGAGCTTTGGAGAGCTATTTCATTGAACCCAAGCTGTGGCTGGAATTTTCAAAGGTTTTCAGATATCACTGATCAAGAAAGGCAAAGAAGACATTATCAAGCAAGGCAAAGAAGACATTATCAAGCAAGGCAAAGAAGACATTAAAGAACCATGGCTGCAAAAAGGAAGACAAATAAAGGTGGCCATTTTCTTAGATATGAGCCATCATATATGAACCTGATAAATGAAGACCCAACAGCTGTAGAGGTTTTCAGAAGAACAGGATGTTTATAGTTTTGTGAAAGATTACAAGGATGCCATGTACATGTTTCTAAATAATTTACCCTAAACTTCAATGGAACAGCTACAAAAGTGGGAATGTTGAATCTCACTATAACACCAGAGACCATTGCAGCAACAATAGGGATTCCAAGAGGACAAGAAAAATGGTTCAAAGGGTTAAAATTCAACATGGAGGAATGTAAAGAGTTTATCAAGCCAGAAAATAGTGAAGTTGACCTTACAAATGCCATTCCAAGGAGCTGCATGAAGGATAATTTCTCAAAGCTACTGCTTATCATCCATAAATATTTCACTTGTGAAGGGAGATATCATAAAGTTTATTCTTACCACTTCAAGCTTCTCCTACAATTTGATGGTAAGATATCTCTTGATCTACCTTTCTATTTACACATAAGCTTGGAAAAAATGGCAGATAAAGTTCAAGCAAAATCTGAGGGAAGTGAAACCTCACTTTTCCATCATGGCTTAATAAAATTTCTTGTTTTAGATGAGTTACAAAGACTAGGCAGAGACTGGTGTTCTTTCCTATTTGTTGGTGGTTTTGAAATGGATACCATTACCCCTAAAAGAACTCCTAAACCTAGAGTTATACCATCACCTTTAGTGGGAGAGAAAAGTGAACCAGTTATGATGGAAACAAAGAAGTTGTAGAGATTTGATACACCCACTGTTCCACCTACAAAAAAAAAGTCAATAATGAGCAAACCTGCAAAACAAGAGCCCACAGTGTGTAAAAAAGGTAGCAAAAGGATTACAAGGAGCCAAACAATGGCTAAAGGCAATTTAGAAGACATACTACATGCCATTGATATTGAAGAGACTCCTATAGTCCAGGCTGAGGATATAGATAAAGGTGGACAGAAACTCAAGAAAGCTAAATCAGTAAAGAGGTTAGAATTTTAAGGTGAGGATGCAGGTTTTATGTTTCAGGCTAGGAGGCCCATGACAAGACATGCTAGGAAACCTTTGGACAGCAGCAAAGAAGTTCATCTAGCCACTGCCATTGTCCAACCACCACCAATTATTATTTACTTATCTTCACCTGCAAAAGAAGATCCAACTAGCAAGCAGAAGAAAGGAAAGGAGAAAGTCATTGAAAAAACAGAGTTGGAAGTCCTTCAAGAACAGTTGATGTTAGCTAATCATGAAATAGAATTCATGAAGAAGGAGGCAATGAAACATAATGTCCAGAAGATTCAGCTTGAAAAGATGAAAGAGTTTTGGGAAGAGCAGGTTGACAGTGTATCAAAGACCCTAGACAACACATAACAATTAATCAAATGGACTATGCCATTGAGGAAAGAGGTGAAACATGTTAGAATAATGAACCTGCACTTTAAATCTACCAACAAAAAGCTGAAGGATCAAGTTAAAGACCTCCAAGAACAGCTAGAATTGATCCATGAGGAGCTAGAGAAGAAGGGTCTTAAGATGACAGTAGTTGAGGAGCCCATAGCTCAACTCATCATCAATGAAGAAGAAACACCTCAAGACTCTTAGGCTAAGTTGGTTTATGTTCTGAAATTTCAATGATATGTTTAAAACCAAATTTATACAGCTGGAAGGTAAATTTTTGAAACTAAGCAAAAATCTGGAATTTACACTATATTCCACAATTTCGTAGCATTTACTAGGCTTGAAGCCAGGAAAACGCTACGAAATCACCTGTAGCTTTATTTTTTCTTTAAAAACAATTTTGAGTAGCTTCCAAGGAGAGGAAATGATATGGAGGATGTGTCAAGGCATGATGAACATAATGCAAAAGGAAAGAATCAGAAAATTTGAGTACAAATGTCATTTTTTGTACGCTACGAAACTGTCATACTTTCGTAGCGAGTTGTTTTTAAGGTTTCCGAGCAGGTTTATGGGAATTTTTTGACAAGTGGATACTTTCAAAGGGTCAAGGGACCTTACCAGCAATCATCCATGACTTGAAGACCATGAAATGAAGACAAGCCATCAACTAAATCATTCGTTGAAGATAAGGACCCGTTTTCCTGAAAAATAGGGTTTGTTTCCAGATTTTGAGGAGGGTAATTAAGATGTCAAGTAGTGATAAGTTCTATAATATCTCATTCAAACATGTGAATCATTAGATGTCAGATGTATAACTGTTTTAAGAGATAAGGTAGTTGATGTAATAAGTAGCAGTTTGAGTCCTATTAAGAAAAGGATTGTTTTATAGTGTCGCTACCATTTTCTCATTAAAGCACATGTTTTCTTGTTATGAAAGGTGTCATTAGGAAAATTTCAATGAATCTAGTCAAGAGACAGATCATCTCTCATGTAACAAGGTCTATTAAAGGGCAGATATTCTAAATTGTAAAGGGTTGGAGATTTTTTGCAATACTACAGCTTTATGTAATTTGACTGATATCGGTAATACAAAGGACTTTTTCTTGACCAGCCTGAGATTCTCATGGAATTTTTAGTGCTTATCTGATCTGTATTTTCTATGTGTACCATTTGTAGTGGCTTTCATCTTTAATACTCATAATTCATAGGTGTATGCTCTGACTTCCTTTATTGATGAAATGGTTGTGTTATTTCATGTTCCATGTGTGATTTACCTCTGCTAAAAACTCTTACCTGCCTCAGCTTCCATGTCAAGAGAACTTACCACTGAACTACTGATTTGTTGACTCCATAAGCCCAGTGATTGCATACTTGTACTCTTTTCAACCTACACACATCACAATCAAGTTATTTTCCAATTAGAGTTATCCATCTAGTTTCATCATTATCAAATATCATTAAACCCTTTGAGAGAGCCCTCTTAGACTGAAGAGGCTAAGCTTTAGTTACAAGTTGGTTTGAAACAGTTACATGAATTTGTCTAATTAGCAGCCAATTAAGTGCAATTTTGTGATAACATCTACAATAGTTTCATTTGAAAATCAAGTACAAGAAGGGAAGCACCAATAATGTTGCATATTTCCTTAGCCAACCACCGATTGTGGCACTAACCACCGTTCTCAACTCTTGTGGGCACAAGAATTTTGATTGGCTGCTTCTCTACAAGAGTAATCCAGAATTCGGCCACACATACAAGACACCCTTGGAGGGTACGCAAGTTCCAAATTTTCACCTCCAGGATGCACTGCTATGTCACCTGGAACACCTTTATGTTCTTTCAAGAGAGCATGCCAAGATTATTTGGGAAGCGCACTACAGTCAGGTCGTTGGGCATTTCGGGGTCAAGAAAACAGTGGCAGTACTGCAGAAGTATTTATATTCGCCGAACCTTCGACAAGATGTCAAGAAGTACATCAGATCCTCCACTACTTGTGTTATTGCCAAACCGACCATCAAGAATCAAGGCCTCTATACTCTGCTACCTACCTTGAGTCGACCTTGGGAATCCATCTCCATGGATTACATGTCGGGCCTTCCTTCTACTAAGCATGGAAATAACTGTGTTTTCATGGTCATCGACAAATTCTCGAAGATGGCCACTATGGTGGCCTGCAAGAAGAATATCACAGCAGAAGCCACTGTTAAACTCTTCTTTGAATGAGTGTGGGGCCAAATAGATGTCGTCAACGAGATGATCGTACACATTCTGTGCATGTACAATTCAAAGCATCCATGCACATGGGATGAGAGCCTTCCCTATTTATATGATCATCATAACTGGGCTCTCCATAGCTCAACCAGCCACATCCCCTTTCAGGTGGGCTTGGGATTCTAGCCACTATGTCCCATTGACATAGTCATGCCATTTGCAACTACTCTGGCTGATTCAGCTCATGTCCAGTCTGAAGTTAACAAGGAAAACAACTGCATTGAGCGCATTCAGCACATCCTCCCACAGCTTCATGACATATTGGAAAGATCCAATGCTAAGTACAAGAAATGACATGATCAACATCAGGTTCCACGCAATTTCTAGGTGGGCAACAAAGTGTGGCTACATTTGCAGAATGAGTGCCTCACTGGACCCCACCGCAAGCTTCACCCGCTCCGATATGGGTTGTACACCATCACCAAGGTTGTAGGGGCCAATTCCTTCGAGCTCAATATTGCACCATTCCTTCGTATGCACCCAATGTTCAATGTGGACCACCTTCGGCCCTACTTCCCACCTCTACTAAATACCTCCAACATTGCAGAACAACTCGCACCAACAGAGTTAAACCCAGATTGCATGGAACAGGCCACCACAGTTCGTATCATGGACATGCAAATTAAGAACACTCACTAGTAGAAGATCCAACTATATCGGGTTGTCAAAGTTGGCTAACTCTTGCACCAAGGCAAATGGTTCACTGGGGACCAAGTTCAACAGAAGTTTCCTCATCTCATGGAGGAACTCAATGCAATGGGGACCACTGCTTCCTGGGGGGAGGAATGATCTAGGTGGATATTGGTAGCCACCTACCTATTCCACTTGGGGCCCCACCATTACTTCTTTCATTTTTTCAGTTTCCTTAATTGTAGCACAACTTACTATTTTTAGCATTTTTGGGGTTCTGAACTTCCTAAGCTGCTTTGAGGCCATAAACAACATTTTTTGGAAAAACCGGGAGCAACATGTAAGCTCCTTAGATGTTTTTCACATCAAAAGTTGTAGTCCTCGGATAGATCTTTCTAACGAGGTATTGTGCACGTCAAACGAAGATCGTATGCCAAAGTTACGTCCCCAGGAAGATTGATGTACCAATTTACCCAAACAGGGCCTATAGTTTCGGTGCTTCATCACCTAGGGTTAGGTTTTTGGACGTTTAGGGTTTTCCATTGTTTCTCAATAATAAATAGGTCCCCAAACCTCATTGTAACACATTTCAGAGGCCTGTAGCCGCCACATATCTTCTCAGAGATAAGCTACCAATTCCCTAGCTAGTTTATTTCCATTCTGTTTGTAAGCATATTTTAGTTATTTGTTATTAATGAAATGAAGTTCTATTTTTGTTGCATCTCTTCTTTTATGTGTATTTATGTATTTCATTTTGTTCCTGCATAAATCCAGATCAAAAGGGCTAACCACAAAAAAAAAAATTGTAGTCATTTTAGAGGCCTTTATCTTCCAAAATTTCAACCATTGCTAAAGTCTTTCTTGACCTACACTATCTAATAAAATATTATACCTCAAACTTGTTGCGTGTATACCTAAATCTTTACTCTTTACCAAAAACAAAATATCTAAATGAAATCTGAATATATTGTATATATTCTTCGTAAAACTTTTTCATACATACATATTACTAAAACAAACACCTTTGGCTTGAAAAAAGAGCAATCCATGGATTCAATTCCAAATTTTCTAAAATTAATAAACATTATAAAACAATAAAAAGAGTCATGATATTGCAAAGATAAAAAAAAATAACCTTACAAAAGCATAAGAGCATTATGCAAGTGAGCAATATGATCATTAAAACCATGGAAGTGGGGCCAAATGATTTAAGACCAAATGGCCACATCTTATTAGAAGTAGAAACCACAATTTCACTAATCAATTATAGAGGAGTAGTGAGGAAATCACACATTTAGGAGCCACTACTTGAAAATAAATCTTACAACAGTGTCATGGGAGTCACTATTGCTATGAGTTATATTGGTGACGTTGAGATTTCCATAAATTTGATACTTAATTATAGGCTACAACAAGCAATATTGACACAAACCTAACGCTTTGTTCTTCACCCAAAAAAACATCCAAATGAAATACAAATGTGTTTTATACATGCTTCGTAACCTTAAAATACTTACACATTACCAAAACAAACACCTATGACCCAAAAAAGGAGCAATCCATAAGCTCACTTCCAAATTGCTTGAAATTAATAAACATTATAACTGCTTGAAATTAATAAAAAAATATAAAATAATAGAGACAGTCATGATCTTGCAAAGAGAAACAATGACCTTACAAATCTACAAAACATAAGAGCATCGTGCAAGTAAGCAACATGATCAATAGAACCATAGAAGTGGGTCCAAACAATTTAAAACCAAATAGTTACATGTTATTGGAAGTAGAAACTACAATTTCATTGATGAATTATAAAGTAGTGAGGAAAGCACACATTTAGGAGCCATGACTTAAAAAACAAATCTTACAACAACGCCATGGGATTTGCTATGAAATAAATATTGTTCACATTGAGTCTTTCGCAATATTGATATTCAATTACAATATACAACAACCAATGCTCATTCATACATAGAAGCATCATATGCCTAAAAATGACAAATCCTCGTGGTATAAAGAAGAACACTACTATATGGAAGTAATTATAAGCAAATCCATGTTGCACATCTCCATGCCTTTGATATAAAAAATAATAACATTGGGTATTTTTCCAAAATTCCCTTTCTTCGCTAAACTAATGACCATGATTACCATCTACTCTATACTTTGATGAAAAAATTAATATCAATATGTAACTTCCTTTCTTTCCTTTTTTACTTTTTATGAGGAAAGAAGTTAGCCCCTTCTCAGCCTAAGGGTTGGAGTGAGGTTGTGTTACCAAGAAATCCAACAAGTATACTCACTTAAGAGTTCACAAGGCTTGAAGCTAATACAACAACATTCCTAGGCATGAAGCCATTACAACAATATTGATCAAGACATTATAGCTCATAATGTCACTAGTAGGGATTTGAACCTAGGTGGGGAAGATAATAGTCATTCCACCCAACCACTAGAGATAATCCCAATTGACAATAACAATATGTAACTTGTTAAAGACTTTATTTGATTCAACTAAAAATCCCTATCCATATTCAAAAGATTTTAAACTACCATTATTAATTTTAAATTAATATCTTTTATTTTTAATTTCAGTTAATATAATATATATATATATATATTTAAAATTGTACATATTTTATAAGCATTAAAAATATTTAAAAATTCATAAAGTGGTTATGTGATCACCAATCTTAAGTGGTCTTCAACCAAAAATTGCAAGCTTTTATATAACTATGCAATATCGACATCAAATCAAAATTCAAGGCCTCTCACTTACTATTGTGTTAGGGAAGTAGTGCTTCAATTTCCACACTACATCTCATATAGGAATATCGAATCTCTTAGTGCATTTTGGACTACATTATGGGAGAAAATGGACAGGAAGTTGAAAATTTCTATAACATTCCATCTATAGGTGGATGGGCAGACAAAAATAGTCAAGAGGACTTTGGTGCAACTTTTGATGGTTTACAAGCAGAAGCATATGAAGACCTAGGATGAAAACATGATATATATATATATATATATATACAACACTCATATGACATTCCACACTTTTTACTAGTTTACTAGTAAGTGCCCTTTTGAAACTTGCTTTGTATATTTGCTACCATCACCCTTGGATGTTGCATACGGGAAGTAAGGAGGAGTGAGTGAACAAGTTGGATATTTTCTACCATCACCTTTGGATGTTGTATACAAAAAACGAGGAGTGAGTAAGGATCTCACTAGGGATGGATTAAGAGCATAAAAATGTGTTGAGAAGATTCGGCAAATCCATTTTCAAGTATAGAAGACATTGAAGAAGTCACAAGGAAAATACAAGGCTAGGCATGATCAAAACATAACAGAGAAGTCATTCAAAGTGGGAAACAAAGTATAGTTACAATTGAACAAGGAAATATTATAGGTTTCTTGTAAGAATATCAAGGCTTTGTGGTATGGTCCCTTTAAGATATTGTAAAAGGTGGGAGATAATTCTTATAGACTCAATTTACCCCTATGTATGTGCATTTACTCAATAGCGAATGTGGAGAACCTAAAACTTTGTTAGCCTTCGATGTTGGACTACAAGGAGGGGCGGATCCCATGTTCCATAGAGGACTTAGCATCAAATGATCAAAGAGAGTTGGTAGAGGAAACAATTTTGCAGCAGAGGTCTAGGACTATAAGACAATGGCAACATGATCTCTAGCAAATTGGCTTGAAAGGACAACTTCTAGGCACAACAAAATGATACTCCAGAGAGAAGGTAGACGAAAAATTTACTAATATCATTTAGTAAAGCTTTTGGGGACCAAAATCATCCAAAATTGGGGAGGTATGATCCATATTGGATCAGTATATTATTTTTCATTTATCTATATGCTTTCAGAGTGGAAAAATTGGAGGAATCCACTTGCAAGGTTATTTTCCTAGCATACCCTAGTTTGGAAAATAATGGTGAAAACTTTCTAGAGCTATTTTGAGGCATTAAACATTTCTTTTTTGGGGTAAAAAAATTATTACTTTAGCATGAGATTCTAATACATATTTCTACACTCAAATACCTTTTGAATAATGCAAGAATTGCATCAATAGAAGTTGATATGAAAAATTATACCTCCTGCAAGTTGACCTACCATGTATTGCCCATCGGGGTGTGAGTGGATGTCATGTGAACCCTAGTTACTCATGCATATAGGGCTAGCCACATTTGGAGTTTGAAGAATACTCTAAAAGAGGGAGTCAAATCTAACCCCTTGTGGGCAAGTAGGATATGTTATATATCAGGCCACTAGGAGGAGTAGGGGTTCCATTCTATGTAATTGTATTTTGTTGCATAGTTGAGTGGGGCAACTAGGAATGAAAAGATAGAGAGAAAAATAGATGGGGTTAGTTTTTGTAGCAGGCATACAGGTCACAAGATTTAGGTAAATCGATATAGATCACCCCTTTCTTTGTATTTACAAATTTTCCATACCAAGGAAAAGAGAGCAAGCAACCTCATTTTACAGCTAGTTTTTCTCCCCATAAGGGTTTCCTTAGTAAAATATTCATGTTTACTGTGGATTATATATGTATTTATTTATATTTTGTAATTCTCACATTTCAACTATTTCAATTAATTGAGCAGAAAATACTGGATTGACTTAGATACAAGCCAACAACAAAGATAGTGGTTACCACCAAAAGAAAGGAATCCCAAGCTAGAGGGGGGATTATAGCATCAATTTTAGCATAACCCCCATCAACGACTAATTCTTTACTCCTAGCCATATAAATTTTGATGGGGCTATAGATCAAGAGCTTTTTAAACCATCTGAGAATTCTATCACTTCGAGGCAGGCCATCAAGAGATACCAATAGACAAGGTATGGATCAACATTTGGAAACAAAGAACATGGCCAAAAAAATCCTTCTTCATGTGGCTCTTATTCCAAACATAACCTTAACATGGGACAACATCCAAAAATACAACCATCGGGGACTCTCCATATGCCCACTATGTCTTATCAACTTTAAAATTCTTGAACATTTATTTAATAGTTGCACCTTCTCCAATGTCCTCTGGCTTTGATTGGAATAATTCCTTAATTTATTTGATCGAAACCCTCTTAGTATTCATAATACCATAGCTAATTGGAGGAATAACACTTTTTCCAATCCCATTCTCAACCACATAGGGAATATCTTTATAAATTTTTTGTTATGGGCAACTTGGAGGAAGTGTAATTGTCTCATATTCAAGGTTTCCGCTCTTCCCCCTGGCTTTCTCTGGAGTACCATCCCCAAAAATATAAAAGAAACCATTATCACCCTCCCTTGGTCCCCCCAATATTGGCAAACACATGATTGTGAAATCAGGCTTCTTAACAGCTGACACCTTATTCCAACTCCCCCTTCTTCTTCCCCTTCATCCATTCATATGCCTACTTTGGATAACCCTATCACCTAGTCTCCCCACCCCTCTCCTTCCTTAAGATGAATTTTTATGGTTCCTCAAAAAGAAATCCTGGTCCAACTAGTTATGGTGAAATTTTTTGAAATCACCTCGGCCTTCCACTCATATATTTTGGCACGTTGGCCTTAGTAGCAACAATGTTGTAGAACTTAGTGTTCCCATCAAAGGACTAGACATAGTGCAAAATCAAGGCTTCTCCAAGCTCGTTATGGAAGGGGATTCCTAACTTATATTCAATATGCCTTACAAACTCCAGAAAGGTACCCTTGTGCATAAAATTTTCAAAAGTTGACAGTTGCAATAATTATTACATAGGGTCTCCTCCCAAGTCATGAACATTCTAGTCATCATTATGTTCCATGTCCAAAGATCAGGGAATAAGGTTATGGACATGCTAGCTAACTATGGTTGTCACGGCTTCTCACCTAGAATATCCTCCACTTAGCATCTCCTAGAATACTCTCCTCCCAAGAAGACGTGTTGGCAACTTATACAGAAGTATATGTAGTCGTCAGATAGCTTGAGGCACACCAAGTGAAAACAAGGATCCAATCTTGGTTGCATCTATTGATTCAGAGCCTTCTACTTAGTCTCTCATCATGTATTTGGTTTCTAGAACTCTTGTTTACTCATTTTTCTTTCATGGATGTGAAGGCTTGTATTTTAGTTTATGTACGGTAAATTTTGAGCTTCTAAGCACTTAGATGTCCTTTTCCTCTCTAACGAGAGTGAATTTTTGGATATGGTCGGATTTTCCTAGTGACCGGTCGTTTTAGAACTTTCAACGTTTCCTGTAATTTCTCATTTAGAAGGTAATACACAATTTTAATCCAAAAAAAATCAATTAAGTAGAAAATCAATGAACTAGAGAATCTCGAATCTAAGGGGAAATTAATAGTAAAGATTTCAATAAGTTTGTTAGATCTCTTGTGATGATTTATTCCAATAGAATATGCATGGTTTTTTTATGAATCATGATAAAATGTATAATGTAATATCAATAAATTAAAATGAAAAAACATGGAATCCTTAATGTAAAAGCTTAAAACAACTCACAATAATAAAAAAACATATCTACTACAATAATCACAACAAACTAATGTAGATTCATATTAATGTCAATCCTTTAAGAATAAAGAAATTGATTTACATTTACCCAAAGAGCTTATATTAATGGTGTCAGGCCATGTGCACACATAAGTGGACTAAAGTCCATCCCTATTCCCTTCTTTTCAAAAGCCTCATGGTTGTCTGAAATGGTCTTGAGGCCATACATACGTACTTTCCCTAAAAGTTGTGGAGGTCACAGGTTCGACTCTCTTCGTCCTTGGGGTTAGGCCCTTGTTGGAAGGGTCAATTATTTACCTTACTTACGATCCATGGATTAAGAGGATGATCTAAAATTAAAAATTGAAGGTTTCTTGAAAAAATTGTAAGATAGTTTATGTCTTATGGGCAATGGATCGAAATTGAAAAAGGACATAAACTCAGAAACTTTAGTTAAGTTTTGTAGAATTAACTAGATAAAAATAAACAACATGCAATATCACAAAACAACAATTTGATGACAGAGTTCACCCCTCTTGGGCTACATCTTTGGATCTAGCTTCCAATGTTGGTCCTTTATATTATATGCTCAAAATATCAATCACATAAACATATAATGCTCAACTCACATAAAAAATGCTACCATTGTGTCCATAACACCCAAAAACCCCTGTGTAGGATCATCTTGGGCGCAAAAAGGCTGAAAAATGGCCAAGTTAGGCCTCCTTGTTCATTTCTCTGCTATTTGTCCTGCAAAATGACCAAACTGGAAAAACAGGAAAAACTGGCAATGAATTCCCTCTTTGGAAGAACAACTAGGCAAAAAATTAGCACGGGAGCGGCGGAAATTCCGCCGAAATTGGTGCAATTTTTCGGGTCGTGTTGATGGTGTTGGATCCGGCAACGTTCAAGGGATCTCCCCAATATGAAGTCCCAACTAGACCTCACGCTGTTTGGAGTAGGAGTCCCAACAGTGGGGTGTTTAATGATATGCCTTCGATTGCAAAATGCAGAGTGGTGTACGGTGTCTTTGGTTAAAGCAAGTGTGTGACCCTGTGGAAATTCAATATGATTTATGAGCGGTTCTCATAACAAAGGGGGAAAGGAATTGTGCCCCTTGGAAGCCAGTAATAGTACGCAGCTTGAAAGGAACACATGAGTTGAAAACACATCACACAAATTGACAAGCAGAATAGTCCACAAGTTAAAGGTGACAGATTAAAACATAAGCTCACATTAAACAATATTCATCCAAAGGCAAACGAAATAGTTCATAAGCATATGCATAATTTAAACAACATACATCACAAACATAACCATAATAGGCCAACTACATTTACAATATATGCATGAAGAAGTGTCGGCTCTGATTATATTATAAGTGAAAGTTCCATTCATACATACAACATGACGAACCCCTTGCCCCAATAGTGGAAAGCGAAGTCAAAAAAAAATGTTCCTCCCAAAGAAGTATACTCCCTATACGCTACGAAGAAGCCAAGACTAACACAAAACTCCCAAGCCTTTTCTAAGCCTAAGCCTAAGCAGAACCAAAAGCTTGGCTCCCAAAATCCCTTAACAAGAGTTATGAGGGTGTATTTATAACCAATAGGGGTGACTCGTGGCATGCCCCCTTGGTCACTCTTGGACTCTCCTCATGACTCCTCACATTACATATGACTCTTCACATTCCATCATGAACACATGGAGTTTAACTTATAAAATAATTACAAATAATATACATTTTCCACTCGTACCCTTATAAGACAAAATAGGGTAGAGACAACTTGACAGCCTAACAAGACAAAACACTATGATGTCGGAATTTGGGTGAACTCAAGTTGGGCGACCTCAACTTGATGTCTCTTGTTCACATACTCATGCCAAGCTTGGTATTGAGTGATGATCTCCCCAAAGCGTGAGATGGTTTCAAGTTGGAAGGGGACTCTTGCTCCCATAGTGATTCTGGTACAATGTCTTGGAGCCAGTCGGAACCTCTTGCTCAATTAGGAACAACATGGTTCAAATCTCAATAGGGCCATCAATGTAGTTCAACATGTTCTATTTTTTTAACTCCAAATCCTCCTTAGTGGCGATCTGCTTCAGCTTCTCCAAGTATTCATCAATCTCCCGTCGCACTTGGCACTTGTGCTTAGCATGGGTGAGTGAACCGACTGATGGGATATTGTGGGTTCTCACCATGAAGTCCAATTTTTTTACAACCATGCATATGTGGGCTGAGAGTTTGTGATGAATGTGGCGAGCTTCTTGTTGTTCTGGATCAGTACTCAAACCTTTGCTTTCTCTATCTCTGCATGCAGTTTCATCATCTTTACCAACGTGAGTGGTTCAGCCTTGTACCGCATTATCCAATCATGCACATGAATGATGGCAGATTTCACATTCTTAAGGATAGTGACAAACTCTATGCATTGAAGCTGCAAGTTGTGCAATCAGACAATTGCCTTATGCACGGTCATGAGCTCCTTGTGTAAATCATGCATAGTGTCTCCAAGTCTGGATACTTCAACAAGTATCGTTGCTCTCATTTCTTTCAGGTGGAACTGTGTGGAAGTTGCACTCTGCGTTGTTGTGTAGTGTTGTTCAATCTCTCATCAAACAACTTGTAGGTTCTCTACCAACTGTTTTTTCTCGGCCGTCAAGTATTGAGTGTTTGATTTTGCAGCACCTGCGAAGGCCAAGTTGACTTCAGAAATAGTGTTTGGATTTCTTTTGATGTCCGCCACAATCACCCTTTCTCTCATCAATGTAGGAGATGCATTATCATCTTGGAAGTTTTTTCTTCGCGCTTATACAATCCTCTTTTGCAGATCACCAAAAGACATATTGTACACATCTACCATTGAATCATCATCAAGGGGAACTGCCACCCCTTCTTCGATTATGGCTTGCTTTGCGGCTGAAGGTGGTGGAGTTTGAAAGGTGGTATGAGGTACACTCAACATTAGGGCCACATTTTCCTCTTGTGGCTCCGGTCCCATTTCCATGTCCGTGATTTCAATCAATTTTTCAAGCTCCTTAGCAAATCTCATTCCTGCATCTATTCGCTCACTACTTTTGATGTTGGCTAATCTTGTACTATCTCTTCAACCTCTATGGGTGTCATCTCTTATGATGTGGAACCTCACCTTTCTTCCTCTTCCTGCTTTTGTCTATCCTCTTGTTCTCTTCTTCTAAGCTCTCCTTCCTCCTTTAAAACTTTTTTTGCTTCCTGCGCTCTTAGCTCTACTTCCTCCACTCTACTCTATGTTGCCTCTACTTCATTTTTGCTTCGATAGCCAAAGTTGCTTTTATAAGTATAGGATCTATTTTCATCTTCCAGCTTCGTTCCTCCTCTGTGCTATCATCAACCTTCCTCTTCCCCTTGTCTTGTATAGAATTGCTGCTTTCTACTATTGTTGCTGGAATTGATGCCCTGTTAGTGTTAACTCTTTTTCCATAAACAATTGAGTGTATGCATATAATGGCAAGTTAAATGGAACTTGCTCAATTTCTTCCTCGGTACTTCTTTCAGTGGTTTCTTTTGAGGTAGATCTCTTTGGTGTCATTGTGACAGTGATTGCTGGAGATATGCTCAACAATTATTGTATCAATGGGACAAACAAGGCACTCATGGCAAGCAAACATCAGTTTTAAGAAAAATCACATTCAAGGCATGTTCATGTAGCAAACTAGGAATATGATGGAGGGGATTTCACAATTTTCACTGGAAATAGGGGTTTACTTCTTGTGGGAATTATGCACTACACAGTCCTAGCAATAAAGGTCGAAGCTTGAGGTCTGAAACTGAGCAATGTGCAATTCATCGTGGGGAGTGAGCTGGGAGAGAGTGCACATTGCGCATTCTCAATGGCCACAGACGCAAACTGAGCCCTGGAAATACGCAATGCATAGTTGGGCCACCTTGTACTGCACACTATGCAATTCCAGAGGCCAAGCTCTCAGCTTGAGCCTCTAGATTACGTAATGCCCAGCTGGGAAAAGTGAAATAGGGCCAAGGAAATGGCAGATTTTCCCAAGGGAAGTGTGAAAACAAGAAGATCTGAGAGATAGTGATGGCTTGAGTGTAGAATTTACCAAGTGTAAATGAAACAAGAAAAAAAAAGTGTAGAAACCAAGTAAACATGAATAAAACCAAATCAGTGAGGAGAGTTACTGCAATGGCGACCATTGGTGAAAAAATGAAGAAACTGATGCGAAACTTGTGAACGACAAACGATAACTTTAAAAAACACTTCTACAAGCTAAATCAAGTTAAAAATGTAGCATGTATGCAAAGAAGCAAGTTAAACAACATTCACACAAGACAAATAAAAAAAGGCGACTGAAAAAATGACTAAAAGCGATAAGTGCAAAACTCATCCATAAAAGCGATGACAATCACACCGAGGGTTCCTTGTCTCCTTGGGAATGACAGATCTCTAAGATCAAGTGTGAGAATGAGTTATAGGAGCATTGACTACATAGATTTTAGGAATTAAGGTTTATGATGCACCTGCCAAGAATCAAGGGAAAAGCGACCCATGGCTATAGTTTCCAAAAATAGTAGGTGTGCTAACTTCGAGTTACTAAAAGTAGATCCCTAGATTCTAGCGATGCCTTTTGCTATTCTCATATTTTTCTGCTTTTCTTGGGAAAACTTGCCATGCACATCACGGGAAGGATTCTGCAGTTCTAGGGAACTAGCATCTCCTAGCTCAGTGCACTGCACAGTTTCTTAGTTCGGTGAGTGATTGTGTAGTTTATGGGCTCAGTGTTGGGCTTCCTATCATGACTGCAGATTTTCTGAGCTCGAGGCTAGACTGCCAGTCATGACTGTGAAATTCTCAACATCAAGGTAAATACTGGCTTCATGAATTGCGCAGTTCTTGGAGGCAAGCCCAGAACTGTTGCACAAGGCTTAGACAAGAGGTCAGCTTGTGACTTAGAAAAAATGCTACATGAAGAGCAAGTGAACACAAGCAAAACTAAAATATAAACAATGACAAAAACATAGATACCTGATAGTAGTGAAAGGTAAGCTCATGTGAAGGGAATTTAGGCTCCACAATCTAAGCAATGGCGAAATTTTGGAGGGTGGTTGTAGCCGCTACAACATTAGCGACACACTGGTAGAACTCCAACTCTCTAAATGAATCTTATCTTGTGTAAAACCGATCTCACTCTTCCAGAAGTATTGCTCGATTCATTTAGTATCACACCAATTTGGGGATGGAAAGATGTGGACTTGGTGAGCTTGGTGTCCAACATTGACCAGAGACTAGACTAAAATGTGCTAAGGAACCTGTTGTCCCGATCTGAGATGATAGACTGTGGGATCCCAAAGTGCTTCCTCACTTAGTCTGAGTTAAATACATAGCCCCTTTCCATCCTCTTCATTAGTGGAACACTAACTAAGCCAAGTCACACTGAGATGTTTCGATTGGGGATGAGGAGTATTTAGATGCACAAGTAAAAGAAAAATGACAGTCTTTATTTTCATCGTTGGTGTTGCTCTGTTGCGATAGGCATGGAAAGTACCCCGACGGAGTCACTTCAAAAACACAAACATTTCTCCATTTCCAGTGAGCCTAGACAGTACCCAAGCATAATTTCTTGCTTCACCTCTCTGTGTAGGAAGCCTTTCTCTTCTTTCCCCCTTTATTTCATTTTTTTCTTTTCAAAGAACTATGCATAGGAACTTCTTTATTTCATGGGGTGGAAGAGGGATCCCGACTTATTAAGAGCAGAAGAGTTTTTTCTTTCAGAGAAGTATGTTTATGTACACCTCTGACATACTTGTTAAGGTTTTCTTCCCCTCCTTACTCTACTTGACTAGAGTAAAAAGGATTAACCGAATATATAAAAACCAATTGGAGTAGGTTGAACTAGTGAAAACCCAAACATCATGATTTCAACATCACTCTTTCTAATAAGTAACATATTTTCCATGTGTGTATCATCAACCAAAATAGAAAAGTATGATTCGCACAAAGAGAGGGAATATCCAGAAAACCAAGTGTTGAAATAAGAACAACTTTCCTCTTGGATTTCACCATGCTTTCTTCAAAAGCCAAACACGGTCTCATGCGGAGACTATCCTAAGACTGAAAACAAAAAAATTAAAGGAGTGGAACAAAACAAATGAATTCAAAGTAAACCAAAGCAATAAAAGAGGAAAACAAAAAACTACACCTATTCCTAACTTAAGCAGAAAGTAGTCCAACTCACGCGAAGTGATATTTCCAATGCAGCCACTGGTGCATTGGTAGGCCTACGTGGGCGAGGAAATACATGCCAAGAAAAAATTTCAAGTAACACATGAAACAAAATAGATAAGACAATGTAAACCAAGACATTCGAAGTTTGAATGAATGTGCGGAAAAATAAGAACGAAAAGTGCAAGGGAGACATTATGTCGTTGTGTGATGGTGTCCTGACACACTACAAGCCAAAGACTTACACACACAAACTTTCAAACTATGAGGTCGAGAAAAAATACGAAAGGAATTAAATTTTCGTTTTTCCACTATGCTCGCCAAGTACAACTACTCCAAAGAATGAGCAATAGGATTGTGAAAAACGAATGGAAGATGAAAAAAATTTAACACATAAGGATTTTTAATATGTGCAATGGAGTGATAAGGATCCTCAAAAGATTCAATGCTCTTATAATCAAAGATGTAACTGGCCTCAAGGCTATGAGAACCTGACACAACCATAATCTTGGGCCTCAAAGATAAGTGGCCTCGAAAAAATTGATGGTGGAAAAATCAACATTGTGACCAGTTGAATCAATGAACAAGTCACGACAACCATGATCAGAAAATCCAAGATCACGAACAGAGGTATCCTCATGATCTTATGAATCGTGTAGAGGGGAAGTTGAAAAATGAGAAGTTTCACCCTCTATGTCTCTAGAAAAGCATGATGAGGAATTGGGAAGATCTGTGATAGAAAATTTTTCATCTCCGCATTCATATGAAAAATGGCATTCCACGAATTCTATGAATTATTGGAAGTATTAATATGATCATAAAATGAATTCTCACGTTAATCTACCAGAATGAAAGAATTGTATAAAGTATCAGGATAATGCGGAAGAGTTGCAGAAGGAAGAGAGTCATCCTTCATCGCAGATTCTTCTTCGACTCTTGACTCCCCCACATACTCATCGTAAATGACATCGCAGGTTGGCTGCTCAACAACTCCATCTAACACTTGATCCTCATGAACATCAAAGGAGAGATTTGAAACAGGTAAACATGCAAACTTGCAATTCGAAGGATCAGAGGGACTGAAGGGTGGAAGATGAGGGTAAAACACTTCATCACACACATCGGGCTTGTAGTCCAAAACTGCGCAGGGGTTTTGAGCATGTGAGATGGGAAGAGAAGGTGACAGTTCAACATACAGATACTGAATTTTTTCCACCTCAACCCGCAGAACTGGAGTTTTTTGATGAGAAATGGATAGGGGGTTACTTGGAACAACAACCTTGTCTATTGCAAATTTGGAAGCTCTAACCTTGTGATAAGCTGAGAGTGACTTGAAACATTCTAAGTCTTTAGAAGTTAATGAAATGCGAACAAGATGTATTAATGATTGTTAATATATCCCAATAACCTTCATTTTATCTAAATTCATAAAAAAGATGTACAAAACGATTGTGAAAATGGCGTAAAGATTCATCAGTGATTTTCACAATTTTGAAATTTTTTGGCATAGATGTTCATGATCATATCTGCCAAAAGCATGGGAAAATTTTGTGACAAAGTGTTCAAAAGAGTGAATGGATGTGTCAGTAAATGTGTGACACCATTGCCTTATGCGCCCTTCGAACATGAGAATGAACAACCTACAGAAAACATCCGCAAAGGAGATGTTGTGCTCTGTGCAAAAATGAAGAAAATGTTCAGTATGCTTAAGAAAGGATGTTTCACCCTCGCCATTAAACTTAAGATGTGACAATTCATCAATGATATTCATTGACCCTTGTAATTTTATATCTCTAGAAAAACATGTCGGGAGTTTGATTGTGAAAGAAGTCATAAAATGAGTGTGGAAATTCAAAACAAACTTCAAGGGCCCAACTTGTGATATGGCCCTCCTTCTAGTGCCATAAATGTTGACGATGTTGGATCCGCCAACATTCAAGGGATCTCCCTGATATGAATTCCCAACTAGACCTCACACCATTTGGAGTAGGAGTCCTAGTAGTGGGATGTTTAATGATATACCTTGGATTGAAAAACACATAGAGTGGTGTACGATGTCTTTGTTTAAAGCAAGTGTGTGATCCTGTGGAAATTCAATATGATGCATGAGCGGTTCTAACAGCAAAGGGGAAAAGGAAGTGTGCCCCTTGGAAGCCTGCAATAGTACGCAACTTGAAAGCAACACACGAGTTGAAAAGACATCAGACAAACTAACAAGAAACTTGTACATAAGCACACATTAAACAAGATCTGTACAAGTGAAAACGAAATAGTTCATAATAATATGTGTAAGTTAAACAACATATATCATAAACATAACTAGAATAGTCCAACTACATTTACAATATATGCATGAAGGTGTGTTGGCTCTCATTATATTTGAGTGAAAGTTCCATTCATGCATACAACATGACGAACCACTTGCCCCAATAGTGGAACGTGAAGTCAACAACACCTGCTCCTCCCAAAGAAGTGTACTTACTCTACACTATGAAGAAGCCAAAGCTGACACAAAACTCCCAATTCTTTTCTAATCCTAAGCCTAACCAAAAGCTTAACTCCTAAAATCCCTTTACAAGAGTTATGAGGATGTATTTATGAAAAAAGGGGGGTGAGTCTTGGCATGCCCCCTTGCTAAATCTTGGACTCCCCTCATGACTCTTCACATTCCATCATGGACACATGGAGTTTCACTTATACAATAATTACAAATAGTATAAATTTTCCACTTGTACTAATATAAGAAAAAATAGGGTAGAGACAACTTGACAGCCTAACAAGACAAAACACTATGATGCCAGATTTTGGGTGAATTCAAGTCGGGCAACCTCAACTTGATGTCTCTCGGTCACATACTCATGCCAAGATTGGTATTGTGCGATGATCTCCCCAAACCATGAGATGGTGTTAGGCTGGAAGCATATTCTTGCTCCCATAATCATTCGAGTAAAATGTCTTGCAGCCAGTCGGAACCTCTTGTTCAATTAGGAACAACATCATTCAAATTTGAACAAGGCCACCAATGTATTTTTTCATGTTCTGTTTGTTCCCTCCAAGTCCTCCTTGGTGATGATCTACTTTAGCTGCTCCAAGTACTCATCAATCTCCTATCGCACTTGGAGCTTGTGCTTAGCGTGGGTGAGTAAAACGACTGATTGGATATTGTGGGTTCTCACCGTGAAGTCCAAATTGTTGTACAACCGTGCATATGCAGGCTGAGTGTTTGCAATGAATGTGGCAAGCTACTTGTTGTTTTGGATCCGTACCCGAACCTTTGCTTTCTCTAGATCTACCTGCGGCTTCATCATCTTTACCATTGTGAGTCCTTGTACCTTCTTGTCCAATAATGGACATGAGTGATGAAAGCTTGCACATTCTTAAGGATACTGACAACCTCTCTACACTAAATCTTTAAGTTTTGCAATCAAACAACTTCCTTATGCACGGTCATGAGCTCCTTATATAAGTCACGCATAATGTCTCCAAGTGTGGATACTTCAGCAATATCATTGTTCTTATTTCTTCAAGGTGGAACTGTGTGGAAGCTACACTCTGTGTTGCTGTGTGGAGTTGTTCAATCTCTCATCAAGCAGCGTGTAGGTTCTGTACAACTTGTATGTTCTCGGTCGTCAAGTACTAAGTGTTTGATTTTGCAGCACCTGCGAAGGCCAAATTGGCTTCAACAATAGTGTTTAGATTCCTACTAGTGTCCACAAAAATCACCCTTTCTCTCATGAATGTAGGAGAAGCATAATCATCTAGGAAGTGCTTTCTTCGTTCTTGTACAATATTCTTCTGCAATTCACCAAATGAAAGATTGTACACATCTATCACCGGATCATCATTAGGGGGAACTACCTCCCCTTCCTCGCTTGGGGCTTGATTTTCGGTTGAAGGTGGTGGAATCTAAATGGTGGCCTGAGGTGCGATGGGCATCAGGTCCACATCTTCTTCTTGCGGCTCCAATCCCACTTCCATGTTTGTGATTTCAATAAATTGTTCAAGCTGCTTATCAAATTCTTGTTCCTGCATATGTTCGCTCACTCCTTTTGTTGTTGGTTGATCTTGTACTAACTCTTCCACCTATATGGGTGTCGTCTCTTCTGTTGTGGAACCTCGCCTTTATTCCTCTTCCTACATCTATCCCTCCTCTTATTCTCTTCTTCTAACCTCTTGTTCCTCCTTTAACTCTTGTTTCGATTTTCACACTCTTAGCTCTACTTTCTCTGCCCTGCTCTCTGTTGTCTATGCTTCCTTTTTGCTTCGATAGCCAAAGCTATTTTTATAAGGATTGGATTTTTTTTCATCTTCCAGATTTTTTCCTCCTCCACGTTGTCAGCAACCTTCCTCTTCCCCTTGTCATGTACCATATTTCTACCTTCTGCTACTGTTTCTGGAATTTCTCCCATGGTAGTGTTAACTTGTTTTCCATAAACACTTAAGTGTCTACATATACTGGCAAGTTAACTAAAACTTGCTCAACTGCTTCTCAGTACTTCTTTCAGTGGTTTATTTTGAGGTAGCTCTCTTTGGTTTCATTGAGACAGTGACTGCTAGAGATATGCTCAACAAATGTTGTACCTATGGGACAGACAAGGCACTCATGGCAAGCAAACATTAGTTTTAAGAAAAACCACTTTCAAGGTATGTTCATGTAGCAAACCGGGCATATGATGGAATGGATTGCACAATTCTCACTGGAAAGAGGGGTCGGTTTCCTATGGGAACTGTGGACTACATAGTCCCAACAGTCAAGGTTGAAGCTTGAGGTTTCAATCTGCACAATGTGCAGTTCAGCCTGGGCAGCGCGCTGGGAGAGATTGCGCATTACGCAGTCTCAATGGACAAGGATGCAGACTGAGCCCTGGAACTGTGCAATGCATAGTTGGCCCAACCTGTACTGCACATTATGAAATTATAGAGGCCAAGTTCTTAGCTTGAGCCTCTAGATTGTGCAGTGCCCAGCTGCGCAAAGTGAAATCAGGCTAAGGAAATGGAAGATCTGCCTAAGGGAAGTGTGAAAATGAAAAGATCTGAGCGATAATGATGGATTGAGTGTAGATTTGACAAAGTGTGAATGAAACAAGAAAAAATAAATGCAGAAACCAAGTAAACAAGAACAAAACCAAATCGGTGAGGAGAGTCACCGCAATGGCGACCATCGGTCCAAAAATGAAGAAACCGATGCGACACTTATGAAACGCAAACGATAACTTGAAACAAAACTTCTATAAGCTAAACCAAGTTAAAAAACCATCATGTATGCAAAGAAGCAATTGAAACAACATTCACACAAGCCAAATGACAAAAGGTCACATCAATTAAAAAAAAAAAACAACAACAACAACAACAACAATAAGTGCAAAACTCACCCAGAAAAGCGGTGGCGATCACATCGAAGGTTCCTTAATCTCCTTAGGAATTCCAGAGCCCTAAGATCGAGTGTGATAATGAGCTCTATGAGCTTTTACTACATATATTTAAAGAATTAAGGTTTATGACAAACATTCCACGAATCAAGGGAAAAGTGACCCATGGCAATAGTTTCCAAAAATAGCAAGTTCGTTACCTTTAGGTTACTAAAAATAGATTCCTAGATTCTAGGTTGCCTTTTTCTCTTCTCAAATTTTTTTCTTTTCTCAGGAAACTTTCCATGCACATCACCGGACAAGATTGCGCAGCTCCGGGGAACTGGCAACTCCCGACTTAGTGCACTACACATTTTCTAAGCTCAGTGAGTGATTGCGCAATTTCTAGGCTCAGTGTTGGCCTGCTTGTCATGAATGTGCAATTTACGAGCTCTAGGTTGGACTGCCAGTCATGAATGCACAATTCTGAACATCAAGGTCAAGATTGGCTTCATGAATTGTGCAGTTCTTGGAGGAAATCCCATAACTGTTGCATAAGGCTTAGACAGGAGGTCAGCTTGTGACTTAGAAAAATTGTTAAGTGAAGAGCAAGTGAACACAAGATAAATTGCAAGATAAATAATAGTAAAAGCATATATACCTGATATCAATGCAAGGTGATCCCTTGTGAAGGTAATTTAGGATCCAAAATCTAAGCAATTGTGAAATTTTGGAGGATGGTTGTAGTCGCTACAATAGGTCGTTAACTTGACTCTTGCTCCCTAAATTTATGCCCCTTTTAGTAGTCATGTGGCATCTAATATGGCCAGGGGTGCGGGTTAGAAGCCATGCGCCTGATGGCTCTACGCTTCTTGTCACATGAAGAGCATATATCCACAGGTGAGGGCATGGGCAGGGTTCCATGTGCCCCATCCCTCCCGTTAACGCCAATGGTTATATGCAATAAATAAGTAGATTCGGGGGCTAGGCTAACCATCTGCTCCTCTGCTTTCGCCATTGTCTCATGTCGTTTTAATGAGACCCGGGGCTAGAGCTTCTTGCCCCACCCCTCTCACCGTAGTGCTCGGTCATGAGGCCGAGTGTACCATGTGACTCAGGGTTGGGGCCACATGCCCTGCCCCCTCCCACTAATGTTGAAACCACATTACTTTAAATGTAACTGTTGTTACCATTATAAACGAGAAACATGTTTTGTCTAACAGTTTGGTGGTTGGTTGTTTAATGCAAGGTCACAGGTTTGATTTTGATGGAAGCTTGTTGGCCCATAACAAATTTTGGCACAAACTCTGAGGGCCATGTGGCACCCTTCCATTGGGCCACATGGCACCTCTTGATTGGTCAATCTGAAACTCATCAACCAATGAAACTTTGCCAACCTAACCTGTATAACCATGCCACGTGTTAACATGGGATTGGCCTATCTAACATCTGTACTGCCCAATTATCTTGTTGACATCAGCGCCATGTCACTGTACGATCTGCTAATCAACAACCCAGTCAACGCTGCAAGTTGACTTTTTAGTTGTTTGCCAAAAAATTCATAACACGGTTTTTTTCACATACGATGTTAGATTGAGGAGATTCAAGCGTCATTGGAATAAGAACAACGAGATCTATGATTTTTCGTAGGTTTCAGAAGTTTTTGAGCACTTTAATTTTTTAGCATAACTTTGATCCCCTGGATCATTCCTCCCTTTACATATCTTGAAACAATTTCATTAATGTGAGGCCAATAATAATACCTCTGAATTTGTGCAATTGTTTTTCCTACACCAAAGTGGCCAACAATAAGAGAAGTGTGGGCTTCCCTTATGACATTGACTCTTTCACCCTGTGGAACACATAACTTGCCAAGATGATACAACAGCTTGTTATGAACATGATAATCCAACTCTTCAACATGATTTCCTTGAATCAAAGTTGCATAAACATCTTTAAAATTGCCATCTTGAGCATATTGTTCAATATAACTTTCATGAATGATTGAGTTATGCTTAATAATGACATATGCATTAATAATAGGCCTTGATAAAATATCGACAAATTTGTTGTATATACCTTTCTTGTACCTGATTACCAAATGAAATTGTTGTAGGAATCCCATCCACCTGAAATTTATAACTTGTTGTAGCTTGGTTTTTTATTGTAAATATTGCAAAGGGTGATGGTTAGTATGAATAATCATTTCTTTACCCAACAAGTAATGCTTCCATTTCTTCACGCTTTGTACCAAAGCATACAACTCTTTATCATAAGTTGGATAGTTAATTACTACATTGGTAAAGGTTTCAGAATGATAACAAATAGGCTTACCATGCTGGATCAAAATTTCTCCCATCGCATAATCACTCGCATCAGTTTGAATCCAAAATGGCTTCTTAAGATCTAGAAGTGGTAGAACCAGTGTTGTACTAATTTTCTCTTTCAAAGTGTTGAAGGATTTATGTTTCTTTCGTCCCGACTGAAAGGCTCGTTTCACACTTGTCAAAGCATGTAATGGTGTTGCAATGAGTGAGAAGTTAGCTATAAATTTTCTCCAATAGTGGGTTGCTCCCAAAAAGCTCCCAACTTCTATTACATTGTTAGGTTTAGGCCAATTCACAATGACTTCAACTTTTGAAGTATCAATCTTCAATTCACCCCCTCCTACAATATGACTCAAATAAACCAAAGAGTTTTCCCAAATTCACACTTAGATGTCTTCGAATACAATTTCTCTTTTTTCAAGACATCTAAATCTCGTTTCACATGCTTGACATGCTCTTCATGAGTCTTACTGAAAATATGAAAATAATCTAAGTAGACTAAGACAAAATCATCAAGGAATGGTCTCAACACATCATTCATAACTCTCATGAATGTTGCAAGTGCATTGCAAAGCCCAAACAACATAACTAACCATTCAAACAAACCTTGTTTTTTCTTGAAATCAATTTTCTAAATATCATCTTCAACAATCACTATTGATGATAACCGCTTCTCAATTCTAACTTAGTGAAATAACAACATCCTTTAACTGATCTAGAAAATAATCAATGTGAGGTAGAGGATAACGATTCTTTACTGTGATTTTGTTCAAAGCTCTAAAATCCACACATATGCGCCATGTACCA